>LOEQ01006107.1:164490-179218 GCA_001685075.1 Bramus lutescens
GTAAGAGGCTAGAGCTAATGGGCCAGGCAGTGTTTAAATGAATACAATTTGTCTGTTGTTATTTCGGGTGTAAAGCTAGCCATGGGGGAGCCGGGCGGGACGAAAAGCAGGCCAGCCCACAGCTCCTTCTGCAACTTGGGAAGAAGGGGTTTGTTCAGCTGGGGTGAAGGGAGGATGAGGGATAATGGGAGAGGAATGAGGAATGAGATCATAGTACCTTATATATGTATGAAATTGCTAAAGAATAAGAAAATAAAATACAAGTAAAATCACTCCTATTTTGTAAATTGTAATGGACAAATCAAAGGACCAAATGCAGTAGATCCCAGACCCAGACATTTGCTATGCTGTTCAAGATTTCACAGAGGAAAAGGTTTGTCTGGGATCTCCCTGATAGCTCATCATAGACTAAAGCCCAGGACTTGGTTCTACTCACACTCTTTCCTTAACTCATGCCTTTTATGTACACTGCATTGTTTCTACCAAAGCTTGCCTGAAACACAGACCTCAAGAAGTAAGTAAATTCAAGTCTGTAATTTGATGAGCTCAGCTTAGCATGCTGATCTAGTGAAATTTAACCCCAAAACTGGTTTAAGCATCTGGCCAAGGCACATGCTGTTCTTGGTTTTTCAACCGATTCTAGCCACAAGGCAGTTCAAGGAAGGACAGCATGAATGCTCTCATACTCTGCTCTCCATTTCACATCGGTATATGCTTTTCTGGTGACAGGCTAAGATTTACAAAAGATTTGAAAACTAAATCCGAAAGAAACCTTAGGTTGTACACAGCCAGGTTGTTGCCTGAACTGACAATATTATTTTTTGATTTGTTCCAATCACCTCTTAGAAATTCAAGTTTCATACATTAGACTTACAAGTGGGCGAATTCAAGAGTGATATCTATTAGAACAAAGACATATCAGGAGTAAGGTGTGCATGTGTGTGCTAGATAGCTTATTGATGCCAAGAGTTTGGTAACTAAAGAGATAGCTGTGTGGTTTCCAAAGTCAACATAGTCCTGTGTTACACACAGACCCAGATCCAAGATCAAGGCTGTTTACTGATAAAAGCAGACCTTGAACTGGGCTTAACAAGGTCTTTCCAAGGGAGAGCATTGGCACCAGACTAAACTTACATGTAGCTTTGATCCTTTGGGTACTCAATGTTTATATTTACGGTGATTTTTTTTTTTTAGTTTTAGGCTTACAGTTCTAATCAGATGAAATGCCAAACCAAAGGACCCAGTAATGCAATAGCTACAGCTTAAGAATAAGAAACAAAACCATTATGAACTGGTGGGGGCAAGTGCTATTTACGACAACTTCTACAAAAGGCAAGCTGCTTTTTACAGAATTGCTCCTGTGCCACTGTTACTGTTAGGGATAGCAATGTATTTGGTTAGAGGCTCAGCTTATGAGTAGGGCCAGAAAAGAATGAAACTGAGCTAATATTGATTTTGGAGTTCTAAGAATCATGTAACTTCTAAAATGGGATTATTGAACTCAGACCTGATGGCAGGAGACTGGGAGGACGGTATGGAGGAAGGCAGACAAAGTGACATTCCTAGGGATGGCCCACAAGGACTTTAGAAGTAAAAATGCCTGGAACACTACTGAAGTTGTTTCTATTGATACAGAGTTTCACCTTTCCTTACAGTCTACCTTTAGCAAAGGTAGATGCCAAGAAAAAGAAGGCGCATGTGGTTCATTTCCAAGGCTTTGGTCTTTTTTTTTTTTCAAGATAGAGGGCACATGAAAATCACAGAAATTTCCAAGTCCAGTATCTGTGTTATTCAAGTATGAGTATGAACCATCTGTAAAAGACAGCAAGACAGTGGTACATCAAATTGGTCAATAATGTTCATGAAAGTGAAGTCAGCTGGAAATGTTGGGGAATGCTGAGAAAGGCTTAGGACCCCTCAAAACATGGAGTGGAGCTGAGGATCAATCTCATGCAGGAATTAGAGGAAAGGAAGCTGGAGCCACATCTGGCCTACCAGGTCCACTTCCCTCTCCTCCTTCTCTTCCTCTCCTTCCCTTCTATCACCTACCACCACTGTACCCTGGGAACTGAGTGTGGTTAGCAGGTATATACCTCTCCCCGTATTATTTATTATTTTCTCACTTTCAGAGCATATAATTAGCTGCTGTTCATTTTGAAAGCAAAGACAGAGTTCTGAGTTACTTTTCCAGAGACACACAGGAATAAGTAGCAGAAATAGGAATTATAGGTCTTTCTCAATCTGGGCAATATTTATTCCACCAGGTTACATAGAACTGAGGTGAACATTCACTGGGAGTGAGGGGTACCACTGGTTACCTACTACCTAAAAAGCTGATAGACATGTATTAATGACTGTAAATGTTAATCTCTACTTTTGAATTGCTAAAGAAAGAAGTAGGAATTACTTTGGCTGTATCATTTATTTTCTATTAAAATTGGTTCTTGATCAGAATTAATTTTCCTTGATGAGTTTGGATATTAGTTACTTTTTTATTGCTATGGTAAAATAGCATAACCAAAATCAACTCATAGGAGAAAAAAAATCACTTTGAATTTCAGTTCCAGAGGGAGAGTCCGTGAGAGTAGGGAGGAATGACAGGAATGAAAGGCTGAGAATCCACATCTGCACCATACACAGGAAGCAGAATCAGAGGAGCATGTGGGGTAGGGGCTATAGAACCTTAAAGCCTGTCGCAGATAGTAACATCTCCTCCAACAAGACACCTTCTAAAGGTTCCATAACCTCTCCAAACAGCACCCCGAGGGACCAAGGTCCACATACACGATCCTATAAGGAGGACTGCTGGCTCAAGCCATAAATTTGTTAAACAAAACATTTTTATTTTGTATTTTTTAGTGAAAATTGGAGAAATCTGAAATAAATTGCAATGGACTATGGAGAAACCTCCATTATTAAGAAGAGAATAGTGAGGCAGAGAGAGATACAACTATGCAAGTTCCAGAGCTGAGTTATTTGGAAACTGAGTTTTTCTTTAACAGACGGAAGAGTTAATTCGGGGATTATGGTTACAGAGAGGTGAGAGTCTCACAAGCGGGAGACAAGTGGCAGAAGCCCAGATTTTTAAAAAAAAATATTATTTCATATATTACACTCTGACTCCAGTCTCCCTCCTTCCCTTTCCCCAGTCCACCCCCCCCTTCTCCCACAGACTCAGCTCCTCTGTCTTCCCTCAGAAAAGCACAGACCTCCCAGGGACACCCACCAGACATAGCAGAGGAAGCTTCAACAAGAGCACCACACCAAGGCTGGACAAGACAACCCAGTAGGAGAAGGATCACACAAGGAGGCAAAAGAGTCAGAGCGATCCCGGGCTTCCACTGTTAGGAATCCTTCAAGAACACCGAACTACTCAGCTATAATATGCAGAGGACATAGGTCAGACCTCTACAGGCTCCCTGATTTCTGTGAGCTCTTATGAATTCTGGTCAGTTGATTCTGTGTGCTGTATTCTTGTGGTGTCCCTGACCCCTCTGATTCCTCTGACCCAGAAATAAACTGTCTTTTTTTTTTTCTTTTTGGTCATTCAAGATAAGGTTTCTCTGTAGCTTTGGGGCCTGTCCTGGAATCTGCTCTGTAGACCAGGCTGGCCTTGAACTCACAGAGATTGCCCTGCCTCTACCTCCTGAGTGCTGGGATTGAAGACATGCACCACCACCCGGCTGAGAGGACCAGATCTTAACTGCACCACACATTACTGAAATACTTGAAGATTAAAGATCACGATAATTTCAGATTTGATAATGATCATTATAAAGATGATGCTATGACTGTTTCTGACAATGCATGACGGGAGTGGAACCCTAGTGCCCAACCTGGAGAGCTGAGGCGATTCATGGGTTTATCCAGAGCACCTTCAGGGAAAACTGGGGCCCAGAAGGCATTGAGAAGCAAGAGAAAGAAAATGTGAAGATGTCAGAGAGTCATGAAAGTGCAAAGGTGCATTACATATTCATATTTAAGAAGTCAAGAGCCAGGGGATTATGAAGTCGGTAAGAAAAAAAAAACTATCTTAAGGAGTTAAAAAGTGGAAAAGTGTTAGGGATCATTGAATTTTTCATGCTTATGAGAAATGTATACTTATATAGTAGGAATTATGTCATAGGGATATTTAATATCACAAACAGATAAAAGATAATTTTGCCAGTTTGCAGAGAGGGAGAGAGAAAAGGAACACAAGAACCAAAAGTGAAAATAAAAATGGAATAAATGGAAACTTTGGAATATCAAGGAACAAATTAGCAGAAGCAACAACAGGAGAACGTAGATGAGGTCATGGGTGGGGTGTCAATGGGACAGGCCAGCAGTCGTTCTTACGTCTTAGAGGGCTTACCTTTCTGCAAGGTGGGACAGTAAGACAAGGTACCAAAGGGTCTGCATGTCCTGCAGAGGTCCCCAGCTAGTAAACGAGCTACGGTATCAGGGCCATGCCTGTGTCCAAAGCTTAGACTCTACTATCGCTATTTTGCATTAATGAAAGTTAACTTTTTTTTTTCTTTTTGAGACAGGGCTTCTCTATGTAGCCCTGGCTGTCCTGGAACTCGTTTTGTAGACCAGGCTGGCCTTGAACACCGAGATCTGCCTGACTCTGCCTCCCAGGTGCTATGCGTCACCATAGCCCAGCAACAGTTAACATTTAAAAGAATATTTTTGTTACTTTAATTTTTGTTACATTTATGTACTTATTTGTGTATGTTGAGATGGAATGTGCTCTTGGGGCGAAGTGCACATACAGTCAGAGGACAGACAACTCGTGGAGCTGGATTTCTCCTTCCACCATGAGGTGCCCAGGGATCAAACTCAGTTTGTCAGGTGGCAGGCGCTTTTGCCCACTGAACCACCTCACTAATCTGAAATTTTTACTGTACAGTTCAAAGAAACAAATTTTGGGGTGTTGGGGAGCTGTTTCAGCAGTTAAGAGGATGGTGCTTTATCCCAGCATCCACAGAAAATGGCTCAGAACTGCCTGGAACTGCCACTCCGGGGAATCTAACACTATTTTTCTGGCCCCAGTGGGCACTGAACACACACACACACAAAATTTCAAAAGTATTTATTAAAAACTTTCTGCATAGGCAAAATACCACTACAAACAATTATTTGTGGTTTTTACCATACCTTGTTCATATTCAAATCACAGAGAAGCTTCTTAAACCAGGAAAGGTAAACAGCTCAAACAGCTCCAGGAAGCCCCTAAAGCTGACCAGATTCACTAGCCCCCCTCTCCAAGGGTGAACAGTAAAGGTGATCTGGAGAGTCACTCTGACATAAGCCAGCGTACAGAGGAGATTCTGACACCAGACCAGCCTCCTGGAAATGGTTTAGACAAATTGACGCACCTGGAACGGATAAACTCTAACCCCTTGAGCTGCCTGCAGCCCATGCAGGGTGCTTTAGGATTCCAGCATTTGTGAGTTGTCACCTTCGTTGGGGGTGGGCTTTGTGATACAGCTGTCTTTGAGTCATTTCTCTTCCTGTAAATAACCCCTCACCCAAATTTCTGTAAAACATCCCGATAAAACTCGTTGGTTCATCAACTTGGACTTTGATGGTATCTGTACCTTGGTCCATCATGGATGGGGTCCTTATTCGGGGTCTAGACATGTGTGTTGTGTTTCCCCAGAAAGCATATATATCTTTTTCCCATTTTCATGCGCTATGTGTACATATTTGTACAACTTACATTCCACATATTCGAGAGAACACATGACGTTTGTCTTCCAGGTTTATCTGAAGTTCTATAACACGCTACCCATCACTTTCTTCACTTTCCTGCAGATGATGTAATTTTATTCCTCTTCATGGCTGTAAGTTTTGGTTGAAGGCTTGCTAGACTTTAAGTTGAACTCAAGAGCAGCAAATACGAGTTGAAGCTGTAATCTCAGGGCTAAACAGCAAGACTGGCAAAAACAAGCGAAGAAACAGGTGACCTATGCATGCTACAGGCTATGCAGCACAGTAGGAGGTAGGCAATTTGGTCAGTGAATAATAACAATAAAATAATAATGATGATGATGACCACCTTATTTTCCACTGTACATTTTCTTCATTTCTTCTTGCCACTGTCTAGTGATAAGAATATAATATTTTTGATATTAATTGTGCATGAAGTTTACTTCCCCATGAACCCACCATCTAAATAATTTTAATACCAATCAATAATCATTGCCTCAATTTCATTTAGGGGATTAAACATTGTGATTTTATCTCTTTATCTAGTATCTATAGCTGGCATTCTCCTGGGAAGTACAGCCTGGGGAATAGTATGCCACGTTACTTACACAAACAAGTCTGACTGGAGAGGAAAAACAATGGCATAATGCGTACTTTCCGCAACATAGCTATTGTCAACACAGAGCTGGCTTCAAGGCCACTTCAGATGGTGGCTGAGGCCTTAATGACTTGAGAGTTAGGGTGGACTTATATTCCAAAAGCCAGTGTATTTAGCTGTATGTGTCTCCCTGATCTTAACTGGTGCCAAGGTAAGTGATGGGAAAGGCATCAACCTGATCTTGGGCCCTTTAGCTATGACTCTATTGGTCTTAGAAAGTTTCCATACTATTGGAGACAAGATAATCTGAGCTTACATTGTGTCTGTGTCTCAAGTCTGGAATTGGTCATTTATTCAAAAATTCTCAGCTGAGTTTTGGTGAAGAATGACAATTGAGATCAAAATTTGGTTCAAACCAGTAAACGTTAAAAAAAAGACTCACCAAACTAAATTGTATTCCTAAGGCTTTCTTTCTTTTTTATCATGGATTCCCCACATCATTATATCCCAGAAGACACTCCCAAATAGGATACCCTATTCTTCCACAGCCACCCGTGGATTCTAACGCACTGTAAGCCGTTGTGTTTGGACAGCCTTAGGCTTTAGGGTTTGGAAAAACTGTAGTGGTTCTGAAAACTTTTCATTGACTCTTTACCAGCTGTCTCACACATGTAACTAGACTGTGTGTGTGTGCGTGCGCGCGCGCATGTGTGTTTGTGTTTGTGCGCATGCGCATGCTGTTGTTGTTAGGGGCTGAACCAGGCCTTTGTATGTGCTAGACAGGCACCTTATGATTATGCACATCTCCCCCTGAAAATCTTTTCAGTAAGACTTGCCAAATTTTCTCCTTTTTGTTTTTATTGAGCTATACATTTTTCTCCACTTGCCTCCCTTCCCAGAAAACTACAAATAAAAGAACAGTCCAACCTGTATTTCCCTAAATTAACTTACTATTTCTCATGGAGTGTATCATTTGTCTGTCTTTCAGTCCATCCCAGCATCTTTAGGCACAGTATGAGTGCTTAAGATTGTGAAGCAGAAACAGAACTGAAGGACTGTGTTTTCACCTTCCAGTTTTACTAAAGTTGTATGTATTTAAGTGCACATGTGACAGTGTGACAGGCACACACGGTTGCAATGATTACCACTGTCAAGGAGATTAGTATACCGCCTTATACAAACTTGGCGGTGAAGCACAGAGATCCACTCAGAAGTTTTCAAGCACACATTTAATGTTACATTGTCCTTCAGAGCTCATTCATCCAACAGTCTGTGCAGATGAACCCATCTCCCTGTCACATCCTGCCCTGTAATAACTGTTCTATTGTTACAACGAGCTCATGTTCTTCATCCCCAAACATATAACATGTGCAGTGTTTGTCTTTGGCTTATTTCCCTTAGCATAGCATCTTCCAGTTTTGACCATGTTATCACCAATGCCAAGGGTTCTTTCTTTCTAAACGTTAATAGTCCATCTCACATATACATCAGCTTATGGTCATCTCTCATAGGACACTTCGGTTTATCCTCCATCTTGGCCATTAGAAACAGTTAATTAAATGCAGGAATGACAATAAGGTACTTCCCTATTTCCTTTAGCCACATGCTGGGTAATGGCAACTAAGGAGTCACAGCACTCTTTTCTACAATGGCTGAACGAAACAACAATGTTGATAGTCTCCTTCTGAAGATAAGGAAATTGGAACCTAAGAGTTGATGGCAGTAGTTAATCTTGGTTATTAACTTCACCAGGACGAGATGTGCAGGAAACCGGCAAAGCGCAATCCTGCCTGTGTCTGTGAGAGGATTTACAGACAACTGTTACGTGGATTAGTGAAGTGACCCGCCCTAAAGGCACCAGCCAATAAGCTTCTAGAAGGCGGGATGGAATAGATAGGCACTTAATTTTTCCCAAGTGGGCCTAGTTTCTCTCCTGCACTGCCCACAGACGTCCGTCTAGAGTCATCCTTTGAATGACTTACACTGACTCTGCAGGAGGCTTCCAGACTTTCAGACTAGTCTATGGCTGCATCCCTGGCTTCTCTTGTTCTGAGAATTCCTGCTGTCCTGAGTGAGCACGTACCTACTTGGTCCACGGGCTTTCCAGGCCAAGGAAATCGCCAGTAGTACTATTCAGTTTATGACTTTATAAGCCAATTTAATAAACATAATATGCCTGTGCACGCTGTGTTAGACCCGTTTCTCTGAAGGATCCTAATACGTTGGTGGTACGAGGAATCGAGGATGTTCGACTCCTATGCCAATCCCCACTGATTCTGCAGTTCTGCCACTCAAGTCTGCTACTGGACTTGGTGATTATAAATTTGCATCATTATCTAGTTTTGAGAGATGCAGATCAAAGTAGTGAAAATTGATGGCTGCAAAGGTGTAAGAGAACCAAGAACTGAAACCCAGGAAACAGAATACAGACAACCTGGAAGGGATCTAGTAGCACTTTTAAAAAGAAAAGAATATGACATGTTATGACAGTTAATTTAAATGGATAATGAGGAAACTGAACACAGTGAGGCAGTTACACGGTTTCCAGGGAGAATGATCTGCGAGCAATTCACTCAAGTGATGTTTGTGCTGAAAAGAGCCCAGGGCACACGGCCGTGACAGCAGTGATGCTTTTATAAATTATTCTTACATTACTGACATGTTCATCACATCATTAGGGAGAACAAAGACAACACAGGTCACAGACAGCATTGCTAAATGATTCTGTGGCTGGGCTCATCCTAGGAACTAACAAGCAGTTTTGATCGCATGTGTATCATACAGCAGCTAAAAATAGGAGGGATGAAATTCTTTCCCAGTATCTGCACACCCCCTGGTGGAGAAAGTAAGCAACCATGTACCCATAATGCTTTTCTCTCAGCAGTGCCTGAGCAAGGGCCTAGAATACAGGACCTTGGTCCTAAGGAGTCCCTGCCAGATGGTGTTGAAAACTGCGATCATTGCGTCACTCACTGTCACCTCACGTCACTGTCACCTCACATCACCCTCTCCTACACATATTGGCAGTAGAAATGCAGTTTTTGTCACATGTCCTGTGTTGTCATTTTCTGAAAGAAGAGAAACACAATAAACAATAGTCTGTCTTAAAAAGTGTGTGGTGTGTTTGACATGTGTGCTGGCATGCTTGATGTGGAGATCAGAGGACAAACTCAATGTTGGCTCCATCTTGCTTGCGACTGGTTCTCTATGTGGTTCATGGATATGTTGTCCAGGCTAGCTGGCCCACCCATGAGCTTCAGGAATTCTCCATCTTGGTTATCTGATCTCGTCAGAGGAGTCCCAAGATCAGGTACAGGAGAGCTTGCCCATGTGTAAGTAGGTTTTAGAGATCTGAGCTCCTCACAGTTGTGTGGCAAGCACTTGACCAACTGAGCTATCTTTACCACCTAGGTCTTCTTTTCAACTCCTCAATTATGACTTTTTTGATATAAAAAATTGCAAAGTTAGAAAAAAAACCAAAACTAATAAATACTGAGGAAAATAGAACAAAAACTTGAAAAGCACCAGAAGAGCACACACAGATGAACAGAACCAGATTACAGTGAATCAGCAGTTATCATACTTGCTCAAACAGTACTATAACGTACAAAATAAAAGTTTGGCCTTTTTATTAGGTACAGTGTAAACTAATCCTAAGAAATCAAAGCTGAGCACGGGAGCACACACTTGTCATCCCAGAAGTAGAGGTGGGAGGGCTTCAAATTCAAGGGCAGCTTCCACCACACAGTGAGTTCAAGGCTAGTCTGGGCTATTAACATTTCAAAAACAAAAAGATGGGGGCTCTGAACACAAGGCGTGGCACTTCGGTATGCAAAGAATCTCAAAGGAAGCTGGAAGGTCCAAGAAGCCTGTTCAAGCTAAGTAGCTGGCTCCTGACCCACCTGTCTGTCCTCTAGACTGTCATTAAGACTGGCATCCCTCTTCCTCAAGATGGGTGATAAAATTTGAAGTCTTCTCAGAAGCAAGACAGAAAGCATAGTCTCTGTCTTCTTCCATCTGGTTCCAGAGGGGTGCTGGTTTTCACAGAGAGAGCCACCTGAACCCTTAGGCCTTGATGAGGGGCACTGACTTTCACAGGAAGAGCCACCTGAACCCTTAGGCCTTGATGAGGGGCCCTGGCTTACACAGGGAGAGCCACCCGAATCCATAAGCCTTGCTGAACTTCCTGCTTCTGGTATGATCATTTGTCCAGACCTGTTAGCACAGCTGTCCATTCCTCCTGGAACCAAAGCATAAGGCTTGCTGTGAGAGACTGGGTCTTTGCAATTATATAAAACTTCCAGGAAGCATGGTCTGTCTTTTGCTTTGGGAGTCAGCTATGAGCCTTGTGTTGGGACTATCTCATCTTTTCATCTCCAGATTGTAGAACAATGGAATAGAACCCATACCCAGGATGGGGCGATGGCTGGCATCCCACTTAATGCTTCTGGACAGCATTTAGCTTTCCTCCCTTGACAACTTTAGGGGTATTTATTCCTCTAACCTTTCAGGGTTCTCAGAAAGGCTATATGAAATAATGTATGGAGACAAGATTTTAAGTTACTATTATTTGAAGATACATCTCCAAATAAAAATTAGATGCTCTTTGTGCTTTTAGCATCAACTGATTTGCATGATTGAGCCATTCAGAACGTACTTACTGGTAATCTCTAGAGACTCACCCAGTTAACACATATTTGTCAGTTGGACTGGCTCCAATATGAGTCTAATTTTATATGTGAAACTAACTGTTCATGACAGAGGGCTTTGTAACCCTTAGTGAATGGCACATCAGAGCTGTGCCCCTGCCTTGTTCCTATTGTAACCCTTAGTGAATGGCACATCAGAGCCATGCCCCTGCCTTGTTTCTATTGCAGGCACAGCTCTGCCCACACCTGGCTCCATTCCTTACACATTTAAGGATGGAGAACTTACTGTTCCAAGCAGAGTTTCCAGGAATCTAAAAGCCTAGGGAAGCCATATTTAGAAGTATATAAAGGCTTGTGATACAGTTCGGTGATAACACACGCTCAACATATACTAGGTTTAATTCCCAGTTCTGAAAACAAAGATCAGGGCATGCAGAATGCTTATAAAAGGCAGGAAAAAAGGATTAGTGGAAGTAAAAGTTTCTAAGCTGAAGATTTAAAGAGTTACATGATCAAAATAAAGCACCCCAACTTCCACATCAATGGGGGTTGGGTGTTTAGGTATGTACAGAGTAAAGGTGGGCATCTGATATTATTTGCAGTAAAAAGAATGAACGTACTACCCCATAAGTTTAAAAGCCACTAAGTAAAACTTAGCTTTGAAGAATTGTTCACAAAAGTGAAATTGAGACTTATTTGCACACATGAAATAAAAATTCATAAACTAATAGACTTGTAGGAATGTAAACATCTCTCATCATTGTTACCGAGAGATTAAGATGGGTTCTCTCAATTCAAACATTAATTTAGGAGAAGCAAAAAATAATCTGACTTGTCTGGTGGTCTCCCGCAACTGAGTGCAAGTCCAGTGACCTCGGGGCAAGCGCTCACTGAGGAGGCACAGGCCCTACCTTAGCACACTGCCATTTTCATTAGACCCAAAGGAGATTACAACAAAAATAGAAACAAAAAGGGATCCCGGTGTCTGTGGCTATAGCTGTGTTAAAATTGATTTATTTCAAGGACTGTAGAGAGTATATTTCTTGAATTTAAGAGCTTTAATGCTAGTTTTTTTTATCAAATATACTTAAAATGCATGCCTATAAATAAAAAGGAATCCATGGAGATTATTAATCTACATTGGGATATCAAAGCTGACTTGCGCATCATCTTCTCCAAATAATTCCAAGAACACCGAAGTGTGTGCCTGTTTGCAGAGTTCACTATCTGGTTATAAAGGGTGCTTGGAAATGAGTTAACTCCAGGTCAATTCTGTTGCCTCTGCTTGCGTGGGAGCTTGCGCAATGGAGGGGATTGAGAGAACAAAAACAGTACCTAGTGAGCATGAGAAGACTCTGTAAGTGCAGCCAACTAAGAGTGGAGCCAAAGTCAATTGCTCCTCTAGCTGAATTATCCAAGAGGACTGGGTGCCACCTGATTAAGCTTCTACTATCCAATTTTCTGCAGCTTTTTAATTTAAAACATTATTACATATATGTTAATGCACATTCAATCCACTACGCTTAAATTTTCTTAACTCCTCTTTCATATTTCAGGGGAGCCAATGGTTACGTGAAATTAAGAAAAGAAAGTGAATAGGTATTATTACCTTAGTACTGAGGTCTGTATGGAGATATAAACTCACAAGGATCAGATGACATGTCAGTGACTAGTGCCCCTTTGATGGCTTTTGAGTAAACAAACACAAGCCATTAAACAGGTTGAGGAATTTCCACCGGAGCTGGCTGTAGAGAGCAGGGCTCAGTTTACAACCAGAAGGTTTTAATTAACAGATCACTAGGGAGAATAAAGACAAGGAAGTAGAGACAGGGACTATCACAGGTAGAGTAGCACATTCCTGTACCCTTGAAGGAGAATGCGCTGTACAGGCCATCTCCCTCTGTCCCTCGTGTATCTCAGGTCAGAGTTACTCTTAGACACAAGGCCTTTTCCAGATGAGGGGTTGGCAGGATCTTCCTTATCTCCACATTTCTGGAATCATAGCACACACCGACTGGGACTCAGAAATACCCAGGCTGCCATGAAGGCATTCGCTAGGTGTTTCCACGCATTACCATGGAGGAACTATTGAGAACTTTACTTAAACTATGGTATAAACACAACTAGTCCTGGAAATGAACCAGGATGGCATTTCCAGCATCTTTTTTCCTTTCAAAACCCAATAAAACTACCAACGCTGGCTATTACTGGTATCAGTTCTTGGTAGATTCTGAATCTGTTTAGAAACATAAATGCATCATTCTTCCAGTGTCCAGAGGCTCACGGACTTATTAGCCATTCGGAGCCGCTCTTCTGTAAGGTACTGTCTTGGGATCTAGGGATCAGGTGGGTAGAAGTCCCTGCACTCTCTGAAATGCTGGAGAATGACAGCAGAGTTAGCAGATGAGAACAGACGTTAAGTTACTAGATTATTGTGAACAGCTCCTGTGAACAGGGTAAGCAGGCTACGGAGACAGGGATGGCAGGCTGAGGCACTCAGGAGGCTTCCCTGAGGAAAATATTTATGAAGTAAGCTGAGGCCAGGACAAGCTGTACAATACAATGACATTAACTGTAACATGCCTGTAGAGAACCCTGATCTCAGTAAGCCCTCAATAACTGATAAACCCAAACATCTCTAAGATGTGCACTCCTCATTGAAAATGAATGGTATATATTCTTAATATTAAAGAATATAAGATCAGATTAGCTTGAGTTGCTATAGAGTACCTATGTGTAAGACATTTCAAAATTACCATTTCACTATATATGTTGTGAAGGGGTAGTCCTAGATTCAATATTATTATGCATTTTTATAAACACGAAAACACTGTAGTTGCATACAAATTTATTATATAAATAAAAATACTTCATGCCATGGAATGTTAAATTTAACATTACTCTGCAGAAAACATGAACATTTAAGAATTACTTCTTGTAATTGTCAACTTCAGTAAAAATTTCAAGCCACTGAAAGCAGGCTGTCCATTTGCTCTCAACTATGTTCACAATATGATGTTCAAGTCAACCATTTCCTGAAAATCTGTCTACATTTGCCACTTTTTAACTACATAGATTGTCATAGAACACAAAAAAATGAGTCATTCTAAATCCTAAAAAGTGGCAAAGTTAGCAAGGAAATAAGTCTTTGTCATAGAGGTAAAAATCAAAAATGAAATGGGGAAGATGATGCTAAATATGAAAACCACACCAAAGAACCTTTTGTAATGTGTTCTGAAAGATACATCTGAATTGTACACTATGCGGAGAAGGAGAGCATAAACCAAAGTCAGAGGCACAAAATCAAAAGGGCATTTATTTAGTAGTCTTTTTGAAAGCTCCAGTACCAGAAACACCAGCAATCCAATGCAAACGGCAGGGAAAGGGAGGATGGCAAAGATCGTTTAACAAGGGGCAGGTGCCACCCACTGCTGTAGGAATTCCTAGTGCCGGTAGCCTTAAGTTACCCGCCCACTTGGACGTGGCCTTTCATACTATAAATGTTTATGTAAAGCACGCATCTGGCCTCTCCAGCTGCTGAATTCAGTTGCTGTTCCCCATTTGAGCAGAGGACTGTGATCTGTGAGTCTACCTCTAAATAAATAACCCTTTACTACACTCAATTCTGAGCTAGTGTGGGATTTCTTTTTAGCATCTGTCTTCATCTGGCGCGCTTGCGGATCCAAACTCCACACCTGCCAGGTGGACCGGCTTAAAGGCCTAACCGGTCCACAGCTCAGAAAGTCTCCCACCCCCACCTGCTTGACTTGCTTTTACCTACTAAGCG
>LOEQ01006108.1:7219-26500 GCA_001685075.1 Bramus lutescens
GAGGAAGTGGAGGAAGAAGAAATCAATCAACATCTTTGTTGTGATGCTTGTTTTTCACAATTCACACAACTAACAGCCTCACTACGAACAGTTGTGAGCACTAAGGCCATGGGAGTCATTGTTGGAGTAGCTCTGTGGGTTCCTGTCCCTGTTGTGGGACTTGTAGGCTCTTCCCTGAGCTGGCTGTGCAAGGGTGGGTTGCAGAGTGAAGGTGGGAGTTCCTTTCTGTTCACCCTGATGTGATCTTCTCTCCAGGGAGAGGGGACAAACTCCACATGGGATGGTTGTGTGATGATGTGATTAAGATGAAACCGGCCACTTTAAAAAATTCTATTTTATTTATGACTCAGAACTTACAAATCACTTGTGTGAAGTATTGATACTGAAAACTCCTTATAGATGCACCAGTGAGCAAAAATTAAAAGCCATAAGCTGACTGAAAGTAAAGGAAATTCTATTTTTTTCTTTTAAGATATATTATGGAATGAATTCTTAGTTGGTTTGATACTATCATTGTAATACTTCAGGTACTAATTATAATAAATGATAGTCTGGTTAAATATATGTTTCAGTTTTAATTATTACTGGTTGAGATTTCTCCTTATTCTTTTTGTGTGCGTTTATATGTATATGGGCATGTGTGTATGAGTCTGAGGTTGGTGTTAGGAGTTGTCATCAATTGCTTTGTACCTTCTTCGTTGAGGTAAAGTCTCTCAGTTGAACTCAGAACTCACCAATTCAGCTAGTCTAATTAGTCATCTTGTCCCAGATGTCTCATCTCAACCTTCCAAATGCTGACATTACAGGTAGGGGCCACCAAATCTACTTGGCATCTATATGGGATTTAAATCTAGGGATTAAACTATAACCCTTTTTTCTGTGTGGCAAGTGCTTTAACTGTTGAACCATCATCCTCACTTATTATTTATTTTTTTAAGTTCTTATAAAAGATGTAAAAGATAATGATCTTTTAAGGGACTTAGGCGATAGGTAGTTGATAGAGTGGTTACAGACATGAAGATTTGAATTCCATTGCTACAACCCACATGGCTGGTTATACTGGTGTACAGTTATAATCCTGGTGGAGGAAGGCATATTCCTGGGCTCACTGACTAGCAAGTATCAGCTGCTTGCAAATTCTAGGCTGGTGAGAAACCATGTCTCCAAAAATCCAAATAAATAAAGTAAATAACACCTGACTGATACCCAGGGTTAACCCTGACTCCACACACATGTTCATACTCCAGCACTCATGCACCTGCATGCACATAAGCACACCATTCCTTTACTTAGCAAGTTTTTGATTTAATTCCTTGGAGCAGTTGAAAATGTTTTATTATTAAGAAATATTTCATTTCTTAGGAACTGCCTCTTTTGGCAGTCCAGTTGCTATCCTCACAGGAAAATAACTAATGTTTCTTTACTTGTGACTTAAGTATCCGTTCCATTCCTAATTTGGGATTGGTATTGTATTCTTCCACATTTTTGAGGCCCATTTTTACTAAATGGATTGTGTGAAATTTCATGATATCCTTTTCCTTCCCATTTACTTCCTTACTAAATGATTGGCTATTGTACTAGTGACAGTTTTGGACTTATCAGTTGCTTACCATGAGTTTGGCTTATGGTATCATTCAGAAATTAATACTGTGTAAGTGGTGGTCATTATTATTAAAGTAAGAGTTGATTCTATAGTTCATTGTATAATTAGCCCTACTTAGTGTGTCACTCAGCTTGATAAGGAAATGGTTTTGTAGGATCTCTTAATATGAATTAAGCATCATTTCTGTCTCTTGCAGAGTCATCCAATTTAGGTAGCTTTAAAAGTGATCATCTTTCCTAAACTGAAGTCCAGATCAGACCTGAGAATGGCTCTATACTTCATGGATTATCCATACATCCTTCATCATTTATAGTGTGCTTTGTTGTTAATTGAGTATTTACTAGTTTTCTTCGGTTTTGTAGCCAAGACTGATCTTAGGCTCCTGATTTTCTGCTTTGGATATCAAACCTGGTTTGGCTTTGTTGCTGTTGTTGTATTTTTTGTTTTTTTCTTAAAATCTGTATGTATGATTTTGTGTGTGTGTGAGTGTGATTAATGAATGAGCTTGCATGCCATGGCTTATGTGTGGGTGTCAGGACAACAACCACTCCTTCTACCTTGTTTGAGGTGGGGGGGTCTCTTTTTATTTAAAGCTTTGTGTGTCAGGTTGCTTGTGGAGTTCTGGAGATTTTTCTGTCTCTGCCTCCCATCTTGCCATAGGAGCTCTGGGATTACATGAGCTCACTGCTGTCTCCGCCTCCCTTTCATCTTGCCATAGGAGCACTGGGGTTACATGAGCTCACTGCTGTCTCCGCCTCCCTTTCATCTTGCCATAGGAGCACTGGGGTTACATGAGCTCACTGCTGTCTCCGCCTCCCTTTCATCTTGCCATAGGAGCACTGGGGTTACATGAGCTCACTGCTGTCTCCGCCTCCCTTTCATCTTGCCATAGGAGCACTGGGGTTACATGAGCTCACTGCTGTCTCCGCCTCCCTTTCATCTTGCCATAGGAGCACTGGGATTACATGAGCTCACTGCTGTCTCCGCCTCCCTTTCATCTTGCCATAGGAGCACTGGGGTTACATGAGCTCACTGCTGTCTCCGCCTCCCTTTCATCTTGCCATAGGAGCACTGGGATTACATGAGCTCACTGCTGTCTCCGCCTCCCTTTCATCTTGCCATAGGAGCACTGGGATTACATGAGCTCACTGCTGTCTCCGCCTCCCTTTCATCTTGCCATAGGAGCACTGGGGTTACATGAGCTCAGTGCTGTCTCCGCCTCCCTTTCATCTTGCCATAGGAGCACTGGGGTTACATGGCTTTATGTGGGATCGGGAAGTGGGATCTGGAAGTCTGGATTTACATCTTCAGGCTTTTGCATAGCAAGCACTTCACTCACTGAGCCTTCTCTCTGGCCCTTTCTTATCTGAAACAGTGATGTAATTATGTTTGAACTTATTCTTAAACACACTTATGTTATTGCTGTCCTAATAGAATTTGGCCCAGAAGCCACTCTATACCTTGGGGAATTCAATGAAGCCGTCTGCTGAAACGAGTGAGATTACAGATGACCCAGGAAGATCAGAGATTTTCTGCTCTATTAATTGCTTATCTGCTTACAGGATTAAGACTGTTATTTCTTCAGGTAATGATTAAATTTGATAAATTTATAGATTTGGTAACATATTAAAGATGACCATACCTGGTGTTCTTAATTTATTTAGATACTAAATTTATTTAATATGGCCAAACCCCCAAGATTGACTTACTTTTGAAGAACTGAAAATAAAGAAAAACAGATTTACACTGATACTCTCTTTTTGTAGAATATAGTTTTATGTGTAGAAAAAATAAAAAATAATTACTAAGTTTTAAGATAGTTTTCCTTTTTAAAAATATTTTATTCTGGCTGGATGGTGGCGGCACATACCTTTTAATTCCAGCACTCGGGAGTCAGAGGCAGGCGGTTCTTTGTGAGTTCGAGGCCAGCCTGGTCTACAGAGTGAGCTCCAGGACAGCTCGGGCTGTTACACAGAGAAACTGTGCCTCAAAAAACTAAAAAAGGAAAAAAGAAAAAAGAAAAAAAATTATTGTGCTGGGTGGTGGTGGCACATGCCTTTAATCTCAGCATTCAGAAGGCAGAGGCAGGCGTATCTCTGTGAGTTTAAGGCCAGCCTGGTCTACAGAGCAAGTTCCAGGACAGTCAGAGCTATCCCTATCTCAAAAAACATAAATTCTACACAGAGAATCCCTGCCTCAAAAAACATAAATAAATAAACAAATAAAATGAATTTTTATTATTTTATGTGCCTGTTTTGTCTGCATGTATGTCTGTGCATTGTGTGTATGCCTGGTGCCTATGGAGGCAAGAAGAGGACCTCAGAGTCCCCAGAGCTGGAGTTACAGATGCTTGTGAACCAGCATTTGGCAGTTAGGAATCTAACCCAGGTCCTCTAAAAGAGCACTCAGTGATCTTAACCACTGAGCCATGTTTCTTGTCCTTTAAGTTAGGTTTTGATGAACAGGAGTTCATTGAGGTTAGTTGTTGCAGTTAGATTTAGAGATTACTGTAAAACTCCATGATATTTTTATGTTATAGTTAGTTGACCTTCCACATTCGACCAACCATACCTCAGAATTACTCAGCAAATGTGATGCCCACCTTTAGTCCCAACACTGGGGAAGCAAGAGTCAGGTGGATCTCTTGAGTTTGAGGCCACTGTGGTGTACATAGTGAGTTCCAGGACAGCCAGAACTACTACTAAGACCCCTGTCTTCAAACAACAACAGAAAACAAAATCCCTCAGCAAATATAATTGAATATTACAGAGATTTTTAAAATTATTTTTCTCAAAGTAATATAGTATGTTAGCTATGTATATTATATTTGCATTTGCTAGATATTGTAAGTAATATAGAGATGATCTGTGAGCGGATGTTTAGAATGTACAGAGATGGTGTGCAAACATGGTGATGCCATTCTATAAGATGGACATGAGCCTCTGTTCTGCAGATGTTGTGCATCCTTGGGGGAAGTCTGGGAGCCAGTCCCACAAAGACATAAGGAGAGCCTGTGCTGAATATTTGATAGTCTTTCTACTACTAGACTTTTGTATCATTTGTGTATTTGTGCAACATTCATTGTTTTTATTTTTTGTCATTAAGGTCTCCAGGTTTTGTGTCACAGTTGTAAAACCGCAGCAGTTCCTCAGTATCACATAGCCATGTCAGACGGAACTATTTGCAGTTTCTGCAGCTCCAACTGCGTGCTGGCTTTCCAGGTACGCACCTCTAGCTCTCTGAGACATTGGCCTATGGCACAACATTGTAAAAAATTATATATATATTTTTACATTTATTTAGTATGTGTTTACATGCCATAATGGCATGACTGAGCTGTCTTGCCAGCCCATTTTTTTTTCCTATTCTGAGACAGTCTTGTTACATAGCTCAAAGTGGCTAAGAACTCACTATGTAGATAGAAGGTCAGACTGGCTTCAGATATGAGGCAATCATCCTGTCCTTATCTCCGAAGTTATGGGATTGCAAGCATGTAACACCTGTTTAGTCAGAAGATTTCGAATGCAGGCTTTAAGAAAACAAACCCCCAGTCTAGTCAAGCAATGTTTTTTGTACAAGTCATTTGTACAAATGTTTGAACCAGCTGTTGGGCTTTCTTACTCAGGGTCCTTGATTCAACTGCCCTTCCTTCCCTCCCACTTTCTTTGGCTCCAGAGAGAGAGAGAGAGAGAGAGAGAGAGACTCTCTCTCTCTCTCTCTCATATCAGGGCCACACTCATTCTTGTTCTCTCTTTTTATTTTAAAAGAATAGAAGCTAGAATGTGGTTTGTGAGAGGGTATGGTGAAGAACAAAAGCTTTAGAGGGGGGTTCATGTACCCCTTGTGTCCTGGATCAGAAACTTAATGATTCTTGTCATGGAATTGTAAGTCCTCCTTATTCCATCTCTAGCCCCTCTGCATTATACAGAAAGAGGAAAGAGTCTGTTGGTTTTCTTGGGTGAGAGAGAGGTGGATACCTGTGTATCCACTATCACCTAGAGTCAACAGGAGTTGGTTGGTGATATGTGTAGGGCTTGAGAAAGGCGTTTTAGGGAAATATGCAGGAACCTTTTGTTCTAGTCCGTTACTTTTGAGTGTTTCATTTTTTAACCCTTCTGCTCTGGAAGATGTGTCACTGAAATTCTTTCTGTTAGAAGTAAAATTAAAAAAGAATGTTTGTGGAATGACTTTATTAAAAAGAGAAAGTTAAAACAATTAACTTATGTTATTTCTTACTTGGTAAAATCTTTGCTTTGTATTCATTTAGAATGTGTTTAACAAGCCAGAGGGAACAAACTCTTCATTGGTACCCATATCTCCTGGCCAAGAGGTGATGAGCACACCCTTGCAGCCTGCAGTGTCAGCAGGAAAAGGTGCCCCCGTCTCCTCCTTCAATAGTCCCATCAGCAAGCCTGCAGCAGCTGCTCTGGAAACTCTTGCTAAACAGTCCCAGCAGGTTGCTTTGACCCATACGTTCATGAGACTCAAGTGCCAGCATTGTAACTATCATTTTGTCACAAAACCAGAGCTGCTTTTCTACAAGGTAAAGAGACAGCATAAAAGAAATATGGGTAACCACCCAGTGAGAGCATTTCTGGTTTTTCATCTTCAACAGTTCCTTAGTTTGTGTTAACTTAAAAACAGAAATTTATTTTGTGTGTATTTGTGTATTCATGGATATGGACGTGTTATGACGTGCAAGTGGAACACAGTTTGCATGGTTTGGTTCTCTCCTTCTGTCATGGGTCCTGGGTCAAACTTAGGTTGTTAGACTTGGCAGTAGATGCCTTTACCTGCTGAGCCATCTTACTGGCCTGGAAAAATACTTCTTAAAAGAGAAAGTTGTTGTTTAGTTAGTTTTTTTTTTTTAATTATTTTTAATTTTGTGTGTATGGGGGGTTGGATGGGTAATGTCCATGTGAGCACAAGTGCCTTCACAGGCATTAGATCCCTTGTAACTGGAGTTGTAGGCAGTTGTGAGCACCTAACGTGGGTGCTCTGCAAGAGCAGTACACTCTTAACCAGTGAGCCATGTTTCCAGCCTCTTTGTACTTAGAGCTTAATGATATCCGTTGTTATTTGTTTTTGCAGGGTAGAATGTTTCTGTTTTGTGGCGAGGTTTGCTCTGAAGAATACAAAAGGAGAAATAAAGTTATGGCTTTGTGCGACTACTGTAAGATATATAAAGTCATCAAGGACGTTGTGCGGTACTCAGGGGTTGACAAGCCATTCTGTAGTGAAGGTAAGAAGGTTCACTGTTATTCACACAGTATGGAGGAGAGTCTATATTTACTATTTTTGCTTTTCAGAAACTTTTCTCTTGCTGGACAGTAGTGGTGTGCTCCTTTAATCCCAGCACTTGGGAGGCAGAGGATCTCTGGTGAGTTTGAAGCCAGCTTGGTCTATAAAGTGAATTCCAGGACAGCCAGGACAGTTACACAGAGAAACCCTGTCTCGAGAAACCAAGAACCAGAAACCAAACCAAATCAAAAAACCAAAACAAAACCCTTTTCTCTTACGAAGTATTACTTGGACATTTTTACAAGGTTAAATTTATGCAGTTTATACTTGCTACACCTTAAGATTTGTCCTGTTAAGCATTTCAGTAATCTCAGCAAACAAAAACTATAAGTAGAGAAAATCTTGTGTTTTTTGCTTGTTTGTTTGTTTGGGTTTTTTGAGACAGTGTTTCTCTGTATAGCTTTGGAGCCTGTCTTGGAGTTTACTCTTAGAGACCAGGCTGGCCTCGAACTCACAGAGATCTGCCTGCTTCTGCCTCCTGAGTGCTGGGATTAAAGGTGTACACCACCACCGCCTGGTGAGAAAATCTTCTAAGTTTAGCTAAGACATCAGATTTATTTATTTATTTATTTTTGTTCTACCTATTTTTAAAGTGTGAATTTAAGCCTTTTGTTGCAACTTGATTTAAAATACAATACCTCTGATATTTCTGAATATGAATGGTTTAATATTTAGAGCATATTTAAATGCTAATTTTTGTTTTGTGAATATGGAGATTATCCTATTATATAGAGACAAAAAATTATGTCAGGAAACCAAACCCAGGTCATTCATTCATTCATTCATTCATTCATTCATTCATTTTGGTTTTTTAAGACAGGCTTTCTCTGTGTAACTGCACTAGCTGCCCTGGAACTTGCTCTGTAGACCAGGCTGACCTCAAACTCACAGAAACTGCTTGCCCTGCTTCCCGAGTGCTGGGTTTAAAAGTGTGTGCCACCACTACCTGGCAAAACCTAGGTCTTTTGAAAGAGCCTCTAACTGCTGAGCAATCTCTTTAGCGTCCTTTTTTTAAAAGTAGGCTCTCAAGTTGTTTGGTCTGGCCTTGAACTTGACCTGTAGTTGAGGCTGCCCTGGAATTTCTGATCCTCCTGCCTCCACCTCCCAAATGCTGGGCATAGAGGCCTGTTGTCACACCTGGCTAGAAGTCAGCTGAAACACTGCAGACACTCTCTTCATGTCTTGGAGCTAATGTGTTTTTTTCCCTTTCGTCCTTCCTGGTGTTCAGTTTGCAAGACCCTCTCTGCTCAAGACTTTGCAGAAAGATGGACAAACTGCTGTAAAATGTGCAGTTACTGCTTACAGACATCTGTAAATTTTGTAGAAAATCGACTGGAAGGCAAGCTTCAAGTTTTCTGTTGTGAAGAATGCATGTCCAAGTTTACAGCTCTGTTCTATCAGGTAAATAGGACATGTTCTTTGTCTTTCTGAAATAGGTGCTGTTCTTTTTCAATTTAAAATATGTTCATATAATGTGAGGAGAATGTGTTTTGAATTTAGGATTTCTGGAGGGCCTTTCCCCAATCCCATCCTGGTATTGGGGCTTGAATGTAGGACCTCATGCTCACTAGACAAATATTCTTCGACTGAACTGTATCGCTAGCCTGACATTTTGTTGTTGAGTAAGGATATGTGTGCTTTTGTATTCTCTTACTTATAAAGTGTGATGACCTTGCTTGTAACTCTTAGGTTTGGAATTTACATAATGTTGTCTTAAGTAGCTCTCCAATTCAGGTTACTCTAAGGAATTTAAAGTCAGACCTTGTCCTCCCTTCATAGGTCAAGGGACATACTGATAATCTTAACTGCTTTCCTATGTTTGAGAGGCATATGGTGGTGACAGGTGTAATTAAAGGAGCAATGATAGAAATCTGGTGCTCCTTCCTTGTTTCGTTCCCAGTGGCAGTCCTGAGAGATAGGTGCACACTGCCGGTCTGTAAGTAGAAGACTGGAGTGCAGAGAGGTGAGTAGCATGCCCGTGAGGAAGCTAGTAGATGACACTGCCTTGCACCCACAGTGCTCTAGTGAAATCAGTAGCTACTTAACTTCCTCACCCAATGTGTAATTTCCTTGTGGAGGAATATAATATGTTCTAACCATTATATGGTGAAGGACCAATCTCAATGCTTAAGAAAAGGGTACTGTGGGCTGGAGAGATGGCTCAGTGGTTAAGAGCACTGACTGCTCTTCCAGAGGTCCCGAGTTTGATTCCCAACAACCGCATGGTGGCTTGCCACCATCTATGGTGTGATCTGATGCCCTCTTCTGGAATAAAGGCATACATTCAGATAGAGCATTCGTATACATAAAATAAATAAAATCTTAAAAAAAGGAAAAGGGTACTTAATTAAATATTTGTTAGAGTGAATCTGTCTTTATGACTCCAAAGCTCATATTCTTTCTCTGTATATTCTTTCTTGTATAAAATACAACTTGTCTTTATATTACCTCATTGGTAATTTTAGAAACAAAAAGAGCAACTTTTAGAAAGTCAATTTTTAGGATTTCTTATATGGAACAAATAATAGAATTTGTTTTTAACCACAGTATTTATTTCAAGTGGGAACCTTCCATTTTTACTAAACTCAGCAACCGTTTTCATCGTGTCTTTGGTTTACAGTAATATTACCTTTTTATAATTGTAATCCTTCCTTGTCTTTTGCTCCTCAGATAGCCAGGTGTGATGCTTGCAAACGTCAGGGTAAGCTAAGTGAATCCTTGAAATGGCGAGGCAACATCAAGTACTTCTGTAACCTGTTGTGTGTCTTGAAGTTTTGCCATCACTATAGTATGAATGACCCAGTTCACAAAAAAGGTAAAATGAAGCTTCCTCATGGGCTCTTTAGGTCAGTGCTAGGATATGCGTCAGCATCCACAGTTGAAGTACTGCCATACAAACAGAATTGCACTGCGTGCAGGTAGCTGGACTTCTTAAAGTCTTCTTCAGGGCTCCTTAATGACAGTCTGTTCTAGTTTGGTTTCCATTGCTGTGGTAACTATGCCCGGAAGCATCTTGGAGAGGAACGGGTTTATTTCATCTTCCAACTCTCAGGTCACACTCCATCGCTGAGGGAAGTCAGGGAAGGAACTCCAAGACAAGGACCTAGAGGCAGAAACTAAACAGAGACTATAGAGCAATACTGCTTACTGGCTTGTTCTCCATTGCTCCCTCAGCTTGCTTTTTTACACAACCCAGGACCACCTGCTCAGGAGTGACAGTACCCGCATGAATCATTAATCAAGAAAATGCCCCCACAGACTTGCCTACAGGGTATTCTGATGTAGGTATTTTTCTGAATTGAGGTTCCCTCTTCCTAGATGACCCTAGCTTGTGTCAAGTTGACAAAAGGCCATCACATAATCCTTGAGAGAAAATTAATTCTGATGCTTTTTTGCTGTCATAAATCAATCAATAAATCAATATATATTTATCTTATAGGAAAATTTAATTTGATTGCTTTTGATTAAACTTATGTGAATATATGTAACTTATTCTAAGGGATCCATACTACTCAGTTATAATTAGATATAAAAATTAAAAAAAATTTAAAAAGAAATAAAAATTAAAAATAGGGCAAACAAAGGGAGACGATGTAAGTGTGTTAATATGGTGGCTGTGACTGGTATAGAATTTGATGAAGATCTTGCTTGCAGCTAAAGAAAAAAGAGAAACACATTAATTATTTCAGAAAAAATAAAGTAGAGCAGTTCTTTATGGGTATCAAGAGTTTTTCCTGAAAAAGAAAGTAACTTTACAAGTAGGACAGCTAATGTGTTCAAAAAATTGAGACTAGATGTGAGGAATGTTCTTAAAGTCTCTACCCAGTCATACATTTTGAGTCAGAAACACTTGATATACCTGTCTTCTGATCAGAACCTCAAGTTCTTAATCGATAGACGCCACATGCTTTTGCTTCTTGCAGTTTGGCTCTTACTTTCCTTGTACCCCCTTTTTATATGTCTATTCTACACTTTTGGCCAGTTCTTCCCTAGGACTGGTCAGGTTGGTAGTAAAATACTCATTTTATAATATAATTGAAGTAAACCAATTGGAGACTGTGTTGGGAGAGGAAGGGGTCGAAGGAATGGGAGGGAAAAAGAAAGACAAATATTGTTTTGTTTCATATGTGCGTAAAAAAGAAGGTGAGCTATTGCACGGAGAAAGGGGACAAGGAGGATTGAATGTAATTACCATGAATATTAGCAAAATATAATAATATAAACAATATGAAAATGAAACTTATTCTTTTTAGGCAAGAGAAAAAACAGTGTTCCATGGAGGGATAGCGGCCTCATTGGCTTATGAAAACTGTCGTGTTAAAGTTTTATTTGAGATAAGCTTAAATGTAGGGTCTTATACCCACTAACAGGAA
The DNA here is from genome assembly GCA_001685075.1 of Bramus lutescens. Classification (NCBI taxonomy): domain Eukaryota; kingdom Metazoa; phylum Chordata; class Mammalia; order Rodentia; family Cricetidae; genus Bramus; species Bramus lutescens. The sequence continues at coordinate 18,497 of LOEQ01006108.1, forward strand.
CTCCTAGTTATTCCTAATACCTGGCATTTAACCTGTTAGATATTAAATTATTAGATTTTTGGAACATCTTATATGGGATTTAGATTGTCCTTTGAAGCTAGAGTTTTACAGAATCAGGCTCTTTTTAAGTCCCAGTGAACACTGACTTTATGACAATAACCCAAACTAACATTACACAGAATTAGAACTTTGTATTGCTTCCTGAAAAACTGTTAAATAATTTTATTCCTGTGTGTAATCCTTTTATTTATACTTTGTATTTATTGTTTATTTTAATCAGCATTTATTTTATTCCTTATTTTTATGGAACAGTTTACAAATTTGTATGTCTCCATTGTGCAGGTACAATGCTAATCTGTCTCATTACACTTTTTTAGTAATTGTGCTCCCAAAGTCAGTATCAGTAATTATTCCTAAAGCACAAAATGCTGTGACGACACTCCCTTCTCCAAAGATTCCTACAACACCAGTTATTACCAGTGTGATATCGTTGGCAAAAACACCTGCTCTCCAGCCCACCACGAACACTAACAGTGTTTTAACAGGTATGAGGCATTTGGCTAAGAGGAAAGTATTGCTTAGTCTAAGAGTTTGGACTGGTAATGCCTTTCTTTCTATTGTATGAGGAAATGTGCCCCCACTATGTGGGGTGAGTGGCTAGTAAATGAAGAGGGATCTGTTGGAAAGGAAGGATGGGTATAGTTATTTTTTGAAAGGCTTCTAATGGGCTGTGGAGATGACTCAACAGTTAAGAGCACCTGCTGCTCTTGCAGAGGACCTGGGTACAGCTCTCAGCAGTTACATGGAGGCTTTAACTATCTGTAACTAGGGGATCTGATGTCCCACTTTGGGTTCCATAGGCACAAGGCACACATGTGGTGCACATACATTACCTGTGGTCTAAACACTCATACACATAAAATAAAATGAATAAACAAAAAGAATTTGAAAATTTTAATGTACCTTCGTGTGTGTGTGTGTGTGTCTGTATGTCTGTTGTGCATTTATACTTACTTCTATATAGGTGGGTAGGCATGGAAGCCAGAGGTTGATGTTAGGTGTCTTCACCACTCTCCATCTTGTTTTTGAAAATTTGAGTTTTGTTTTTTATTGTATATATGTGTGTTATGTATGTGCAAGAGTGTGGACAGGCACATGCCAGACCTTTGTTGTGGAGGTCAGAGGACAGCTTTTGGGAGTCAATTCTCTCCTTCCACTTGGGATCTAAGGATCAAGCTCAGGTTTTCAGGTCTGAGTAGCAAGCATGTTAACCTACCAAGTCCATCTTAGTTTTTAAGACAGGGTCTCACTGAACCTGGAGTTCACTGATTGGTTAGGCTAGAAAGGTCAGTGAACTCTGGGATCCTCCTGATCACCTGGGATTACAGATTCAGAGATATACTTGGTGTTTTTGTTTTTAAACTTGGGTTCTGGGAATCTGAATTCATAGCCAGATGCTTGTACACCAAGCACTTTACCCACTGAGCCATCTGGCCATTCCCCACTCTTATGTCTTTTTTACCAGGCATTCTAATAAAGTAGCAGGGGGTTGAAATAGGGAATCCTTACCTTTACTAGGCACCACAGGTGTTTCCTTGGACTATTTTTTGAGAAATTCTCACCCAGGCTCTAATCCACCTTTGTGAGAGAAAATGAATGCCAGCCAATTTCAGTGTTTACTCATGTATATTGTGAGAATGATAACGTGTATTTTGATTTTTAACAGGTGCAGGTCCTAAAGAGGTAGCAGAGATCATTGGAAATGTGAGTTTTATTGTTTGCATGTTACCTGATAATCCTCCACTTACTTGGGATTTCATTTTGCTTATAGTCTAATATATAAACATACACACATATGCATATACATATATACATACATTACATAAGCACTTTTCTATTTGTAGCTTATTTTTAAAAGGTTGAGCGGTAGGTAACACATTTTATGTTTTGAATCAATGCTGGACTCTAGATCATTAATAATGATATACTCTTGATTCATCTTACTTTGTATTAAGCTTCCTTTATTTGTTTAAGTGCCTGCTAACTCCTGACTGCTTATTTTCCCTCTTTGGAAAGCTCAGTGGTGTCACTGGGACTGAAAATAGTACAAAGTGCATATTTACTTAATTTCTCACTTTATGTCTCAAATTTGAAAAATGTGAAAATGTCCCTAAATTTAAAAATAATTTTAGCCAGGCCTTTAATCCCAGTACTTGGGAGGCAGAGGCAGACTGATCTCTGTGAGTTTGAGGTCAGCCTGGTCTACAAGAGCTAGTTCCAGGACAGGCTCCAGAGCTACAGTGAAACCCTGTCTCGAAAAACCAAAAATAAAATAAAAAATGAAAATAATTTTAAAGAGTGAATAATTTCAGATTTGGCAGGCTATCAGGATCACAGGCTGTGTGGTTGTAGTCCAGTGCCAACCATCACTTCATCAGGAGAATTTATCTTGACCTGCTGAGCTATCCTAAGTTCCCCTCATCGTTTGTCAGTATCACACGTTTGATCTAACATATACTGTGTTAGGTCTTGACTTAATGATTTTAGTGACCATTTGTTTGAATAATTAAAAGTCTTTTTTGGGGGGGGCATGTTTTGAGACAGGATTTCTCTGTGTAGGCCTGGCCGTGCTGGAACTTACTCTGTAGACCCTCTGCCTCTAGAGTGTTAGGTATGTGCCATCACTGCCTGGCTTAGAAGTTTTTTCTTATGTGACAATGCCATTCAGGTGTTAAAATGGTGATGTGGGCCGCAAGTGTGTCCACTGTTAGTGTCTTTGGAACAGAAGGTGTTAGAGATGATGAAAATCTACACAAGGACCAAACCACTGCTGTGTATCTAGGTGCTGTTAGACTGATGAGTGTGTCCTGCACAGTGTAAGAAGGAATTCTCAAAACCCCAGAGCAGCAGAGCAAATTAGGCAAACTACTTGCCTAGCTTAGAAAAATTATAGCCAGACAAATATAATAGAATATGGGGAAAACTCTGGCAATTCCAGCATGAATTATTTTTGATGAAATGAAAGTAGGTTGAACATCAAAATGACTCAGCAGGTAAAGGCGCTTGCCACACAAGCCTGACCTCAGAACTGTGCAGAGGTGTAAAGAGAGAACCAACTCCACAAAGATGTCTTCTGGCCTTCACATGTGCCTGGTGATACTCGCATGTCCCCACATCACATACACAACCAAAAATAATAGTCATTTTAGAAGATGGGCAGTGACAGTGAGGCAGAAGTCTTATTGTAAGTCTTAGTGATCTTTCTGAGTTTAAAGCCCATTGAGGTTTTAATATATAAATGAGTAGGCAGGCTGTAATCTGCTGTCACATTTGACCATATTATAGCAGCCGTTGCTTTTTGTTTGTTTCATTTTGTTTTTTGAGACAAGGTTTCTCTATGTAACAGACCTGTCTGTCTTGGAGCTCACTCTGTGTAGACAGGCTGGCTTTGAACTCAAGAGAGCCACTTGCCTCTGAGATTAAAGGTATGCACCACCATGCCAAGCAGCAATTATTATTTTTGAAGGTAATGATCCAAACATGGGTTGCTATTCCATAGTGAAAAAGAAAAAGTTGGGAAAAATATCTGTATGTCAAAGATCCTTAGTCGGGGATTCAAAGTACACTCGTGTCTGTCTTCAGCAGACGTCTTGCCTGGAGTCACTGTTGTAGAAAGGTAGCTTGTCCAGTTTAGTCCTCCTAACTCTCCCAGTACTTATCATATTGGAAGGTGATACTATCTAATTATTTTCAGACAGTATATTCATTAATGAAAGTCATTAACTTGTACCTATTGATATATTACATGTTATATACTAAATCATTTTAAATTATGTGATTAATCACTTGTACCATTAATAATTATGCTATTAAATGTACAAGTAAGATGTTACTATGTATAATTAATAAGTATTATTAACATGTATTTACAAAAGTATTCTATATAATTTCTAACAATCTACAGTACTGGTAATAAATTTGTGTCCTCTGAGAATTCATCCTTCTAGTATATGTATGTGGGACAATTAGTCTTGAATTATGCTAATTTTTAATTATTCAAGTTTTTAGGAATATGCACCTCATTTAATACAGTTGCCCTATATATGTTCTTCCCATGTGGAGTATTTCTGTAATCACCTCTCATTTAAACTATGTTACTGGGGGCTGGAGAGATAGCTCAGCAGTTAAGAGCAGTGGCTGCTTTTCCAGAGGACCCAGGTTTGATTCCCAGTGCCCAGACAGCAACTTTGTCTTTTCAGGCTCTTCTTGAATTAGCATCCTCCTGCCTCAGCCTCCATATTGATTTGTGTTTTTAAAAGTTTTTTTTTTTTTTGTGAGCTCAGCTCTGTAGAGTATTTTCCTAGCCTGCATGAAAGCTCTGGGTCTGATCCCTAATACTGCATAAACCCAGCACTCATCAGCAGGAGAATGAGAAGTTTGACACCATCCTCAGATACATAGAAAGTTGTAGGACAGCTTTGTCTCATTAAGAAAAAAATTCTGGCAATAACTGCAGGGAGATAGTTGGGATGGCACTGTGCCATTCAGCAGAGCAGAACTAGGGCTTTAAGAGGCAGAGAATATTAGAGAGAAGGGTATGGGGATAAAAGGGTATGGGGATATATATCTATATATATAAAGGATCCTTTTTAAAACATACTCAAGACAGCTATTAGTCATCCAAGAGTAAATATCACAGACAGGTGGATGTGTGAATTGGGGCTATAGGGTAAGAAAAATCAGTCTGGAAACTAGTCATTATTTATATGGACATGGTGGCACACATGTAATCTCAGCATTTGGGAGGCAGAGGTGGAAGGATCCCCCTAAGTTCCAGGCCAATCTGGACTACATATCAATACTCTGAAGAAAGAAGTGAGACAGGAAAGAGGGATGAAGTCAGGGAAGAAGAGAAAGAGAAGGAAAGAAAGTTAGCAACCTACGGGTACTCAGGATGTGGTTCAGTGTAGAGCATTACCTCACACATGCCAGGCTTCTGATAGATTTGATTGCTATTGTCACTACTTCCACCATTAAAAAGTAAAGAAAAACTAAAAAAAAATAATAACTGTATAAAGACAGTGTGTTTCCTGGTTTCATAATGTTATTCAGAATGGTATGCCATTTAAAGTTTCTAAATTATTTGTTTCTAGACTATATATATTTTTGTGATCTAACAAATAAGGCTTGCCTGAAGTTTAGAGTGCAGAGCTAAGCCTCTAGAGGCCAGGGAGTGGTGGCACACACCTTTCATCTCAGGGAGACAGAGGCCAAAGGATCTATCTCTGCTAGCTCAAGGCCAACCTGGGCTACATAAGATTGTCTCTCTGCAGATAGAAAGTCAGACCTCAGACCTCCCACTTTTGTAGTGTGAGTTTCCCCTTATAACCATTAAAATATAATTGTTATTCTTGAGCTGGCCTGGTTATTTATCATACTGACCTAATTCGCAACAGGGCATCCCAGTCTCTGTAGGCACCATGCATGCACATAGTGTAAGACATACATTCAAGAAAATACTCATATAGAATAATAATAATAATAAATATACAACACTGAATGCTATTTGGAAAAAATTAATAGAAAGGAACTTAGAACCACTGTTTAATCAGATTGACCAAGATAAAAATGAAGATCTATGGAGGCATTTGCTGCTAGGCATATGAATGGGTAAAATTACTTCAGAGGATTTTAGTAGAAACTAAAGAAGTTTTAAACTACAGAGCCAGATGTGATTTATAATTGGTTTGCATTGTTTCTAATAGCAGAGGCTTGAAACCCAATTTTTCCATCAGTATCTATGGCCATAGATCACTCTGGAGTTATATAAGTTGCCAAAACATAATTTTACACAAGCAGAATCTGAAATGTGCCCCTTCCCATTTCACATCTGTTTACATAGCCTAGCTAGTAATAGAGTGTCCTGCACACACATACAGAGGCTTTGCAGTTAGAGTAAGTATGTTGTATTCATGTAATGGATTACGATGCCTTTGTTAAAAAGAATAAGACCTGTATGTATAGGCTTCTGGAAAGAAGGTGGCATAAACCTTAGAATAGCACACCTTCATTTGTGCTTTAAATACACATCTATCTGCTTGTCCACACAGAGAATAGCCTGGAAAGGCCACCCTTAAATAGGTGATTCCCTATGAGAAAAACTATTGGGGAAGAATTCTAATGGAAAATTATTTCCATTTGTTCACTATTGAAGTCTTTGAGTTCCATGGCACATTGATTTGAAAATATACAGAGTTTTTTGAGATAGGGTAGCCGTCACTATGTAATTCAGGCTGCACTTGAATTTAGGATTATCCTTCTGTCTCAGCCTCCTGAGTGCTGGGATTATGGCTGTGCTTCACTTTGTCTAGAAAAAATTTGTGGGGTGATGGTGTTGGTATTTGAGACAGGATCTCACTTAGCCTTGGCTATCTTGGCAGGCACTTTGTAGACCAGGTTGGCCTTGAATCATAGATATCTGCTTGCTTCAACTTCTTTCGTGCTAGAATAAAAGACATGTGCACTATGACTCATGAATGAATTTTTTTTTAAGAAAATGGTAGAAGTTATGATGGACTCTTCATAGACAAAGGAATATAGGTCATGTTATACATGAAGAATAACCCTTTACTCTAGGCTGAGTATCCACTGGGAGATAGTCTCAAGTAAAATGACCTCACATGTATTGCTTGTGGTCACACAATTAGATACAACTTTTTTCAAGAGCAGTGTGCCAATGCCACCATAATTTAAATCACATGCTTTGAATCGACAGTAGCACTCAGACTTTTATTCCACACATGCACTAGCACATCTACGTAGAGTGGATTTATGTGTAAGGACAGGAGTCATGGCATTGATTGTAGTGGCACAAGGCTTATATTTATAAACAAGAACTCTTGTAGTTACTTCTGGCTCATTTAGTAATAGAAAGGGCTGGGCAAGCCTCATACAAAGTCATGTAAATATACTTCCAAGGTAGCTTGCTAAGAGTAGGGTGCTGAAACTTGCCATATGCTGCCATTTGTGGTCAGATGCCACTGATCTATCGAAGCTGGGAGCAGTGGTTATTTTCAGAGTTGAGTCTGGGTTGAGGACAGTCAGCTGTGTACACACTTATTTCTCTTTAATTTTTCACTTACTGCACATGTGGGAGTCAGAGGACAACTCTGGGGGCTGGGGATGGGATAGGGTGTCTGTTCTTTTCTTATACCATAGAGATCCCAGGCATCAAACTGGGGATAGAACTCAGGTGGTCAGGCTGATTGGAAGAGCCTTAATAGCTGAGCCAGTTCATGCAACCTGACTTGCTCTTTTGAATAATTCAGAAAATTGGATGTTGCTTCCTGCTTCCTAACCCTGCTTTTTCCTCAGCAACTCTTTCCACTATTTAGCCTTTTAAGTTTGTTATATGATTCTTTTGCTTGGTTTTTGTTATTTGTTTTTGTTTTCCAAGACAAGTTTTCTCTGTGTAGCCCTGACTGTCCTGGAACTCACTCTGTATACCAAGCTGGCCTCTAACTCAGAGATCCACCTGCCTCTGCCTCCCGAGTGCTGGGATTAAAGGCGTGTGCCACCATCCCCTAGCTACTTGTTTGGTTTTTGTGTCTTCCTTTCTGATCAGGACTCTGTTCTTTTCTGTTGTACCCCTAGGGCTTAGACAGTGCTTGATTTATGGCTTACTTACATTCAGTAAATGTTTTCTGAATGAAATAAATGTGTTTTAAATAAAATGTCCTACTCTGTTTTCTTTTCACTTTATTTTATGGAGATATGATCTTTGTTTACAAAAGTTTTATTTTTTCTTATAATTTCCTGATAGTCAAATGTATTTTTTTTGCTTTGTTTTTACATTGCTCTTAAGAATACTTTCTTTCAAAGCTAGGTGTTGGTGGCACATGCCTTTAATCCCAGAACTCTGGGGGCAGAGGCAGGCAGATCTCTGCAAGTCTGGTCTACAAGAGCAAGTTCCAGGGCTGGAGAGATGGCTCAGAGGTTAAGAGC
>LOEQ01006108.1:34594-50034 GCA_001685075.1 Bramus lutescens
CAAGTGCTGGGATTAATGGCTTGCACCACTGTAGAAATCTCCTTTTATAAGCTTAGAAACTAGTCCTGATGGTAAAATGTAATTTGCCGAAAGTTAACACACCTAGTCAAACAAGGCCCAAAGTAGACCTAACCTAGACCCCACAGGGTCCTAGGAAATCTGGGATGGAATCCTAGAAATCACTTGGCTAGTTCCTTATCCTAAGAAAGTCCACCGATACCGCCAGGCTCTGTGGAAGATCTATGTTACCTCCTCCCAAGCTTGCATACTCTTCCCTCCCCCAACCTAAGGTGGTGGGTTTTGAGGGGCAGATATGGTAAGAACCAGACAGTTTAAACTCTCTGCAAGTGTCTTACCTGTGGCCCTTGGGCCACCTACTCCAGGATAGCTGTCAGATGTAACCCAACACAAAATTGTAAATTTTAAACACGTGGTTTAGTAAAAATTTCATTTATGGGGTTCTGGAGCAACTATGTAGATGACATCGTGTCATGTTGTCAGAAAATTAGATGCTCTGGAGAGAAGAGTAGAAGAGGCCTAGCCGCTGTCGGACCATAGGAAGCAGTCCTGTGGGAAAGATCTGGGTAAGATGGATTATGTTAGACCCCTCCTCTGTATCTGCCACAGAGGGACCAGGACCTGCATAGGAGATTGAAAATGGAAATTAGCTTCTTTCCATCCCACCTCTAAATGTTCAGTCTAAAGAGAAACCAGGCCTGGCACAAAGAATTAGTCTTTCCTAGGTTCTGGCCCTAGATGAGAAGGCCCAAGCCCTGTTTCCTTTCCTGGGATCTGAGGCTGGGTTGTCAGCTGTGGAGAGGTCTGGTGAGGAGAGAAAGCCGTCTCTAAACTTGCGGCTCTTTTCACTTGTGGACTGTCTGCTCCTGATTCAAAGGTCACTCCCATAGGGTGGCCTCCTCTTCACCTGACTCAACCTGGATCTGGCCTCTACTTGTAGTGGCTTTGTTAGGGGAGCTGATGACAGGCAGAGGCTACACCTTCAAGCACTGCATCTTTGAGGAACCCAGCTGACAGGCTTTCCCTGCCACTTGGAGAGAGCCTTGTTTGAGCAGTTTGTTGAGGTGTTTCATTGCAGTTTTCGGCTACCAGCCAGATCCTAGAAACTGCCAAACAGCTGTGGGCTGGCTGGAGCTGCTGGCTGTGGTCCCACCCGTGCTACAAGAGATCAGTATCCTGCTCATGATGGGTAAGAGGACAACTGGGGTCTCCTGGGGATGATAGAAAGATTTAGCTCTTCCTTACTGCTGCCCTCTTTTTTTTTTTTTCTATGGGACCAGGAACACTTCTGCTTGGCCATAGCTTCCATAATACAGGGAGTAGGTGTTTTTGAAATGTCACAGGTCATATCCTTGGAATACAGTAACATGCTTTCCCAATCAGTTCTGTGACTGCACGGTGTCCCAGTGTGAACATGTAGCTCAACCCTGAGAGCTCACTCGTACGTTCTCACTCCTGAAGGGAATAGAGCAGCAGCTGCCACCTAATGTATATGTATGTATCTGGCACAGGGGTTCTCAACCTTTCTAACGCTGTGACCCTTTAATACAGTTCCCCATGTTGTGGTGACCCCACACATAGATTTTCATTGCTACTTCATAACTAATTTTGCTACTGTAATGAATCGTAATGTCAATATCTGTGTTTTCCGATGGTCTTAGGCGACCTCTGTGAAAGTATCGTTCGACCCTGAAATGGAGTCATGGTCCACAGGTTGACAACCTTTGATCTTGTGGATGTGGGAGCAGGCAGCAGGAAAGCTAGAGTCCCCTAACCAAAGAGGCAGAGAATGTCTCTAGAACGCACTCTGAGAAGCTCCGCTGGTAGAAGTGCCAACATACAGACAAGACAGCTGCTGCTTCCAAGGCTGGACACTGCTGTTTTGCATCCCCTGGCCAGTGTTGCCACTAAATTATTGCCACTATAACATTATTTTGATTTCTAAAGCCTTTCACATTTTCAGATTATTACCACACTTCTGCCTTAAGCCCCTGAGTCCCCTTTTGAATCCTCTAGTAGATTTAGGATTATAAAGAGTTGGATGAAAGTTGGTTTCCATATCTCTGCTTGACTCTCCCCTGCTCAGGGACTTGCATTAGCTTTCAAGGCTTCTGATTCTTTGTCCTGCTTCTTGGAAGGGGTGTGAGGGGTATTTTTAATGGGAGGGTCTGGGCTGGAACCCCTGAACTCTTGGATCTTCTGGGTGTTCATCCTTTCTGTTCTAGGGGCTGTCTTTACTTTGGTGGTCCTGGAAGAGTCGCTGAGGACCTACATACCAGCTGTTGTTAGTCTGGGACCCTTGCTACTGTTGGATGCCTGCCAGGTCTTAGCTCGGTGGTCAGACGCTGAGCAAGAAGAGCCCTGGTGCAATCGGGAAGCCTGGCGATTGAGTCTTCATGCCGTGTGTTTACCACAGCAGGAACAGACGTGGCACACTGTCTACCACTTTGTTAGGCCCATAGTCATTCAGTGTAGAAGAGATACCTTGTTTAGGTCCCAGTCTCCCCTCATAACTATGCTGCCCTGTTTTGAGAGGTGTATTAATATTCTTCATGTCATGTGAAAACGGGAAATAAGCAGAAAAGAAGCTGAAACCCCTCCAAATTCTAATACCCCATAAATAACCATTTCATTTGGTGTAACTTTACCTGTTGACTTTTTCTATGATTGTAAACAGATTAATTTTTCTTTAATGAACATGAGACAGGATAGCCTACCCTATTGTCTGCTGTTAAGATCCAGTGTTCTGCCAGGCAGTGGTGGTGCATGTGTTTAATCCCAGTGCTTGGGAGGCAGAGGCAGGCAAATCTCTGTGAGTTCGAGGCCAACCTGCTCTACAGAGTGAGTGCCTGGATAGCCAGGGCTATACAGAGAAATTCTGTCTGGAAAAACCAGAAATAAAAGATCCAGTGTTCTTTAACATTCCTTTGTGTTTGTATCGAGGTTAGTGGTGGTGCATGGAGCTGAAGATGAAAAGGTGGCTGAGGTGCTAAGAGCACCTGTTGCTTTTGCAAAGGACCAGGGTTCAGTTCCCAGCACCCACATGGCCGCTCATAACCATCCTAACTCTAGTTTCAGAGGATCTGACACCTTCTGGCCTTCTGGAGCACCAGCCATGCACATGGCACATATATCCATATATCCATGGCCATGTGCATACACACACATGAAAGCAAAACACTTATTTATACACATAAAATAAAAATGTTTTAAGGATGTGTTCAACTTATTCCACTTTCTCCTGCCCATGAGGACTATTTAGGTTGCCCCCCCTTTTTATTGTGAAGCTCACTTCCACATATTTATTTCCTTTCCCAAGAAGTAAAGGTGCTGTCTCCAAAAGCATTCACATCTAAAGCATCCTTGAAAAATTGCAAGTTGGTGCTGCAGAGTGTCGGTGTCTGATTTCTGCCTGTGATCATCTCAGTCCCTAAAGAGATTTCTTGCCATTTTTCTATTTTACACTCGCAGAGCTGACTGGCACTTGCCGAAATGGTGGGGTGTGGCTCTTGTCCTTAACACCTGAGTGGAGGGTAGGGGACAGCTAGCTCCTGGTAATGCTGAATGGCTCAGCAGTGTCTAAATGTAGGGGGATGGGAGAGGAGGAGAGGAAGAGAGGGAGGGGGCGAACATGCATGGGAACAATGTTAGGTCACCTAGTGTCATGTCCCCAGACCTTGCCTGAGTCCGCTGGAGTCCTTTCGGTAAGTGATGTGTCTTCCCTGAGGGAAGACTATAAGGGACAGAATTTATATTTTACAGTTCTAAGCGTGAACTCATAGCATCACTTGTGATGCACAGTACTCCTGAGCCTGACCCCTAGCAGTTCGGGGCTAGGGCTCACTGAGGTGCTAGGCTGGCCTTGAACTTTGTTATCTTAAACAAGACTTGCACTTGAATCCTCCTGCCTCAGCCTTTCCAGTAGCTGGGATTACAGACCTGTAGCAGGGCCAGCTGGAGTTATCTGTGCATGTGTTTTAGCTACCTGCCTATAAGATGCTTTGGGTATAAGAAGATTAGTTTTAGGGAGCACACAGAGGTGAAAGTTGTATTCGTCCATTTCATACTCAGTACTGAATGGGCAGTTCCTGCTGTGCCCTCACCTGCATGAATCCCAGGTGAGCTCATAATTCTTAGTTGGATCTTCTTGTGTCAAAAGGCAAGCACTCCACTTACAGCAAGGATAGCAAGCTTGCCTGGAGATCAGAGGGCAGAGCTAACCACTAGTTAATCATAGAAACTTAGCAGTGGTGGCACATGTCTTTAATCCCAGCATTTGGAGGTAGAGACAAGGTCTTGACCTCTTGGACTGACTACGAAGACAGGTAGTAAACAACCTAAATGTAAATGGCTGCTCGTGGTTCTTTGATCTTCCAATTTTCCCCCAATAACTGACTCCTGTTTTTTTTATTGATAAGACTAATTAGGATCACACGTCAATAGTTCATACATTATGTGACAGTGTCACAACATTAAGAAGGGGCTGGTATTTGTAATAACCAGAACCTGGAAACAACCTAGATAAAAAAAACGTGGTACATTTACACAATGGGTTGCTACACCGTGGTAAAGAAAAAAAAAAGACATTTTGAAGTCTGCAGGCAAATGGATCTAGAAAAAACCATATTGAGCGAGGTAACCCAGACCACCCAGAAAGACAAATATAATATGTACTCACTCAAAATGGCTTCTAGACATAAAGCAAAGAAAAACCAACCCATAGTCCACAACCCCAGACAGCCTAGACAACAAAGACGACCTTAAGAGAGACATACATGGATCTGCATAGGAAAGAGAAAAAGACAAGATCTCCTGAGTAAGTTATGAGCATGTGGGTCATAGGAGAGGGTAGAGGGGGAGGAAAGGAGGGGAGCTGAGAAAAATATATAGCGCAATAAAAACATATGTGTATGTATATATATGTGTGTGTGTGTATATATATATATGGGGGCTGGTGAGATGGTTCTGGATAAGGGTGATTGCCACCAAGCCTGATGACCTGAGTTTTACCCAGGACCTACATAGTGGAAGGAGAGTGCCAACTGTGGAAGATTGTCTTCTGACCCCCACATGCTCTGTGGAATACACATTCTCTCATAGTCTTTCCTTCCTGCCCTCTCTCAAAGGGGTCCAGGGATGATTTCCATGTTGGTTATTTGGTCTGCTTAATGAAAACATCAAAGACCAACATTCTTTCAGCTTTCAATATACTGGCTACTGTCTTCCGAGTCGCCAAATAGCTGCAGTTGCTCCAGGTGGCATATTTGTACATAATATCCAAGGGTGAATAGAGAATGGAAAGCTCTCTTGGAAAACCCTAGATCACCCCTTGTATCTAATTGGCCAGAATGAAGTTATGTTTCCATCTATACACCAGTCACTGATAAGGAGAAAGGAATTCCAAGAATGGACTAAAATTCACCTATATTCATCACCAAGAAGGGAGGGGTTAATAGTGCATGTGTGTGTGTGTGTGTGTGTGTGTGTGTGTTTTCCTGTTTATTTACAAAATACAGAAAATGCAGCCTGGTGCATAGTAAATGTTCATCAAATGCTATTATTAAATCTCTGTTCTACCAATGAGAATATGGGTCTGGAAAGACTGTGCCTATGTGTCAGAACTGAGACTAGAACTAAGTTCTGATTGATTGCAGAACTCATGTTTTTTTCAATGCTTCAGCTGCCAAGATGAAAATTTACAAGCACAAGACCTGGGATGAACTACCCAGCGTGATTGACCGTTCCTTGCTTTCCAGAATTGGCAGCGTGCACGAACATTTTAGAGCCCATGAAAGTAGAGCCAGGAGCTCCTGGGACCCCGGCCTCATACAGTGCCTGCCCCTTCCAGGATGCCATACCCAGCCAGGACATCAAGTGAAACCTCTTGCAACTGGCATTGAGGGTGCCTGTTTACCAAGGCAGATTAGTAATTATGAACTCCAAAGCATGGCTGTGGGGTTGGCTCAGCACCTGTGGGAGAGGCAGGGTGCTGGAAGAATGGATAAGCCACCTGGCTTAGAGAAGCCATTCGATTGACAGCAGCAGAAGCATCTTGAGCCCCAGCAGTGCCTTGAGGAGCCCAAGGAGCCAAGCTTCAGGAAGCTATCGCAGAAGTCTAAGACAGTTCAGCACAGCTTCCAGCTCTTTGACCTCTTGTTCCCAGAAGATACTCCCATGTCCTGGGGTCCTGGGAGTGCCCCACAAATCCAGCATGCAGCTACTACATGTGAGTCCTTGCCTGGCTAGCTATTGGGCCCATTCTTCATGTCACATTCCGGGACTGGCTTAGGAGAGTCTAGGATATGTGAGTGACAGACAGTATTTGGCTCAGCTTCAACCTCTTAAAGCCAGGATCCCAGAGCAAGCTGTAGCAACTAAAACAGCAAGAGAAAGGTATGGTGTGGTGGCATGATAACCAGAAGAGACTGAGTTTGGGAGCTAAGAGTATATGTAAGTGTCAGAAACAGCAAGAAGACATTGGCTTATGTGCACACCCCTTTGGGAGAGGGTGAGACTTCACCTAGATATGTTGTATTTGGATTGCTCTTGTGGGCGTGTGCATTCTTCTGTGTATTGCCTCGAAGGGACAGAGGCTAAGGTATGAAGTTTCTACCCAGTTCAGCCACAAGACTCCGAGTTTTACTTGTTCTCTCATCAAATATCCCCATGGGGGTAGTTACACCTCCATTTTACAGCAGCATGGACAGGCACAGGTGAGGCTGAGAAATTACTCCAGGGCCTCATGGCAAATAAATGTGTGTGATTCCCAGGCCTGTGCCCTTCTTTCTTCTTATCCAAAGTGCTGAGTCTGACAGGGCTTCCTTGGAGGTCTGAAGACTATGAGGCCTTTTCAGCCTTCCCAAAGGAGCTATAGATAATTCTAGAGTATCCCAAGGAGAAGATCCCCGCCAAAGCAGGCCAAGGCCGTTGCAGTAGGCCTGCCTGGAGTCCCTCCAGCACAGTTCTTCTCCCATCTCTGCCTTTCCCCCTTCGTCACTGATCTGGGAAGGGCTGAGAGGCTCTGTATCACAGAGTGGTCTTCTGTCACACAGCTGTGCCTCACTTGTCTGACCTGTAATCTACCTGTGAGGTGCCTCCATCCTCCCGGTCAGCCACCAAGCCTGGAAATCGCCATGTTCTCTGGGACTCTCATTCTCCACAGCTTGTCACCAAGAACTCTGAAACCCACCCTCTCCTCCATGTCCCCAGCTGCAGGTACCCTCTCTCACGGACTACCTTGCCTCCAGAATACCTTCCTTAAAAGGACAGAGAGAGGGGGCTGAAGTGGGAGGGGTTATGAGAGAGGAAGGCTTTTGGTGACGAGGTCTCCGGTGAGCTCTGTTCCTCAGTTTAGAGGATGTGGGTGTTGGCAGCTGCCCGTGGGATGAACTGGCTCTCGCTGGCAGTGGTCCTCCATGACTCATCAGCCTGCACTGCTTCTGCTCCATGGCCGATGTCCTGCACATGCTCAGCCTGCCCATGGTCAATCTCCAGCTTTGTGGGGCTACTGGTGGGAGACCTGAGCTACCCCCAGCTCCTCGGCCTCCAGGCTAAGAAAGCCCTGGCCTACCTGCCTCACCCTGCTGCCATTACCTTGGTAGGATTCAGGGTGGAAGGACCTAGGTTTCAATTCTTCATTTTTGTTTGTTTTGTCTTATTGTTATTTTATTTTAGTTTTTGGAGACACAGTCTTTCTACATAGCCCTGGTTGTCCTGGAACTCACTATGTAGGACAGGCTGATTTTGAACTCACAGAGACCCACCTGCCTCTGCCTTCCAAATGCTGGAGTTAAATATAGGTGTGCACCACCACTCCCTGCTTAAATGTCAATTCTTAAGTGACCCTGACTATCAGCATAGTTGTGTGGCCGTGAATGTTGGGCACAAACAAGGAGATGAAAGCCTAGGTGCGGTGGTGAAAGCACTGGGGCGGCTGAGGCAGGAGAATTGCTGAGAGTTCAAGGCCAGTTTGGGCTGCAGAGTTCCAGGTCAGTCTGCATTAACATCGATGTGAAGGCCTTTGAGATGGCTCTATAAGTGAAAGTACTTGCTGCCAGCCGAGGAGTCTCAGGACAAACCTTCCTGGTGGGAGGAGAGAACCGACTTTCTCAAGCTGTCCTCTGAATGCCACAAGAGGGCTGTGGTATGTCATACACACACTGGATACACGGAAAGCTTCAAGAACCCAACCAGACCAAAAAGCAGAACCGCAAGGGATGGATGGAACATTCTTTGAGTCCTGCATGGTCCCTGGAGTTGACCAGCCTGGAGATGTAAGTTCTATACCACTTGTCTTGGATACCTCTTGGGATAAAACCCCAAATCCTTGATGTGACGTACAAGGCCCTGCTTGATCTGGCTCCTGCTTCCCTAGTGATCTGTTTACACCCTCTTCTTGGCTGCGCTTCATTTCGTGTCTTAGTCTCTGGAACATTCCACATTCCTACCCTTCCAGTACTTTTGTACCTGAGTTGGTGTGAAATAATCTGTCACGTTTACTAAATCTTATCTCCCCATCCTTCCTGAGAATTAACTCTTAAAGGGAAACCTTTCCTGACTCCCAACATGCAGGCACATGCACACCCACACAAACCGGATCCAGTTTGATTGCCTCGTCATTATTCTTTCTCACAACTAATTAAGCCATTAACTGGGCAATAGATTTGTTTTTTTATTTACATCAATCCATAAGAAATTACTAGTTTTGGGGCTGGAGAGATGGCTCAGAGGTTGAGAGCACTGACTGCTCTTCCAGAGGACCTGGATTCAATTCCCAGCAACCACATGGTGACTCACAACCATCTGTAATGAGATCTGGTGCCCTCTTCTGGCTTCCAGGCATGCATGTAGGCAGAACACTGCATACATAATAAATAAATAAATCTCTTAAAAATATAAAAGAAATTGCCAGTTTTGTGGGCTGCCAAATGTTGGATATTGACTATTGTATTTTCATTTAATTCAACCTAATACATGCCGTGTTTGTCTTGCTTGGCACATTATTTCCTGTCCTTGATACCATGTCTTGCACACAGGAAGACTCAGTTTTAGGTGAGTGAATGAAATCTGGATAGCATTCATTTTGAAACTGAAGGACTCATATCCTGGTGTCCAGTCACTCCTCGAGTATTCTGGGGTTCTACAAGCTTGCCTTTCCCTGGTGCATTCCTGAATCAGAGTGGGGATTACCTGCATCTCTGCTATCACCTCCACTGTTCCAAGACTCTTGTGCCAAGACATGGTGGTTATCAAGCTTCAGCCTTCCCTTAGGCTGACAGCACACAGCTTCAGCTGATCTGAGCCTTTCTCATGGTGCACGTCCTGCCAGTGGCTCTGCCTATAATGCTCTCTCTCCGTCTGTGCTTGGACAGCTGAGCCATCTGCTCTAAATGGAGAGCAAACCATTCTCTGCTCTTCGCCATGTGCTGGAAGTCCCGCAGCAGAAATGTTTCAGTCCCAAGGAGTTCCAGCCTAGCAGGCGAGAGCCACAAGCCTGTTGCCAGTCTATCACTCAACGCCTCCCGACTGGCCCTTTCACTGAGTTTGCCTTCTAGTGATAAATTCAGTGAATTCCTTCCTCCATTTTTGATATATTAACCTCTCATTGCTCCCTTATTCCTTCTTTAACTTGTTTCTTTATGTTTTAAAAGTAACACATGTGCATGAGAGTAAACTCAGAGCAACAGAGAAAAATGTAAGCTGCAGAGTGAATGTCCCTCTGTGGTAGCCAGGGTTTGTAGTTTCTATGTGTGCATGCATCATTCCAGATGTTTGCCATTCCAATCAGATGCACAGGATCAGTTTTTATCAGAAAGCTGCAAATGGGATAGTACCACAAGGCACTTCTGTAATTTGCCTTCAATTTATCTTGTGCAGCTCCCCATATCTACACATGCAGAGCTCCTTTTGTTACATGTCATCCATATTTTACTCAATTGGCCCCCATAAATGGACATTTGTGTCCATTATTTTACTGAAATAAACAATGCTGCGTGAACGTCCTTGCTCACAAACCTCCGCGTATTTGTAAATTTATGGAACGAAGTCCTGGCAGTGAAATTGCTGTGTCACAGGGTATGTGTGTGCAATTTAATTGTTTAATGACATCACTATATTGCCTCCAGAAAACACACTCACAATCACACCCCCAGTATGTGACAGTATGTGACAGCCACTGCATTGCCACACCCTCCCTAGCAGTAGTGATGTCACCTGCCTTCCTCAATCTGTGCTTTCATCAGTGCTGTGCCAACTTGCTGTTACTGTGGCTGGAGAGAGAACAGAATGCTAGAGAGCACTCTTGCCTAGGATGCACAGGGGCCTGGGTTCCATCCCTGATGCAGCAAACAAAACAAAAAGAAATAGATGAAAAGCTCAAGTAGTGGAGATAATTAACTTATAAAGAGAAAGCACTGAATGTGTGCACTTTTAGAAACTTTGTCTCATGACTGATTTGGCCCCCTTGCACTTTGGGGTGTGGTCAGGCAGCTTACTGTGGACGAGGAGCATATGGCAGAGTAAAACCACTCGACTCGTGGCCAGGAAGTCAAACAGAAACAGAAAGACAGACATCAGGGACTCATACTCCCTTTCAAGGGCCCACTGCCAATAACCTAAAGACCTTCCTTCAGACCCCATCTTAAAGGTGTCACCATCTTCTGTGTGAGTCAGCTTCCCTTTACCACATCAAAATGCTTGAGTGACCCAGCTTACAAATGGAAAGGTTTATTTTGGCTCACAGTTTGGAGATTTTGGTTCATGGTTTGGTGGGCCTGTTGCTTGGGGGTCTATGGCTGGACAGCATTAGTGATGGGCAGGTCTGTGGGAGGACAGCATTAGTGATGGGCAGGTCTTTGTGGGGAAAAAGTATAACAGGGAAAAACCTTTCCCCTATGAGAGAAGATTAAGAGGAATCCCAGGATGTTCTTTGAAGGGATCCCCAATATCATAACTCTTACTTGGCCCCACCTCTTAAGGTTTTCATCATTTCCTAAGGGCACTATGCTAGAGCCCTCATCTTTTGAACACAAGCCCTTGGGAGATATCCTAGACACAAACCACAGTCCCTCCCAACAGTACCACATTGGGCAGCAAACCTTCAACACAGGTTTCTCTAGTTTACTTTCTACTACTGTGACAAATGCCGTGACCAAAAGGAACTTAAGGAACAAAGCATTTATTTCAGGTTACAGGTTATGCCAGAACCAGAACTAAAGCAGGGACATGGAGGAAGGCTGCTCAATGGCTTGAGGATGGCCTAGGATTGATCTTTCTGCTAGTTTTCATATATATGTATATTCATATATATATGTATATGCATATATATAAAAATATATATACACACACATACACACATATATTTGTTTTTTGAGACAGGGTTTCTCTGTAGCTTTGGAGCCTATTCTGGAACTCCTTCTGTAGACCAGGCGAGCTTTGAACTTATAGAGATTCACCTGCCCCTGGCTCCTGAGTGCTGGGATTAAAGGCGTGTGCCACTATTGCCTGGCTTTCTTTTATATTTTTAATATTTATTTATATGTGTATGAATATTTCGCCTGCATGTATGTATGTGCAACATGTTCATGCCTGGTGCCCACAAAGCCCTTGGGTCCCCAGGGCCTAGTAGATGATTGTGAGTTATGTGGGTGCTGGGAATCAAACCCAGGTCTTAACTGCTTAGCCAACTCTCCATCCCTTTAAAAGAATTTGTGTGTGTGTGTGTGTGTGTGTGTGTGTGTGTGTTTGAGTGTATGCATGTGCATCGTGTGTGTGAGCTTGACATCAGAAGAGGGTATCAGATCCTGTGGAGCTGGAGTTACAGTGGTTGTGAGTCCCCGTGTGGCTCTCTTAGAGAGCAGTGAGCACATTTAGTTACTGAGCTATCTGCCGCCCTCTGCTGGCCATCTCATA
This sequence comes from Bramus lutescens, assembly GCA_001685075.1. NCBI lineage: Eukaryota > Metazoa > Chordata > Mammalia > Rodentia > Cricetidae > Bramus > Bramus lutescens. The sequence continues at coordinate 46,523 of LOEQ01006108.1, forward strand.
CCATCCCAGCCCATCTGCCTAGGGCTAGTGGTGCCTACAGTGGACTACGCCCTCCCACACCAGTTAACAATAAACAAAATGCTCCATAGACGTGTGCCTACAGACCAATCTAATGTTGGCAGTTCCTCAACTGAGGTTCCCTCTTCCTAGGTGAGTCGAGTTAACCACCTCGAGTTAGCCATTGCTGGGGTCTCGGAGGGACAGTTCAGGTCCAAACTGTAGCTGTACCTCATTCTTCTACATAGATCTGAATACATCTTCCTCCTAGCTTTGAACAGAGTTAACTGCTTTTGTGTCTCTTTTCTTGAGGATGTCTCAGTCCCTTTGGTGTGCATTTAGAACCTGGTGAAGCAGGTGTGGGAAGAGGAAGGCGCTCATCTGTGCCCGTCACATCAGCCAGTGCTTAGCCCATCTCGCTTGTTGGGAGAATGAAATGAGAGCCGAAAGCACACCGCTAGACCAAATTAGTATTGTTAGTTCTCAACCCTTCCTTGGGAATCAAGCTGCTCATCCCAGCATCTCAGCCCAAGGCCAAGAGACCGCTGAGGTCCCCCAACATCCTAAATTCATTTACTCATGTCCCGATGAATTGCTCAGCCCCACAGGCCACGCAAGGCTGGGTCTTTAGGAAATGACCTGGCGTCCACACCAGGGCTAGCTGAATCTCCTGAGGCTGAATTCAATTCTGTCCAAATAAAAAATGATTCCCGTTGGCCTCATCCATCCCTGTGGTCTTGTACTATCGTGCTTTTGATGTAACATTTCCTCCAGCAATGTAGTCAGTTTCCATTGGGAAATGTCCAACTTAGTCTTCTGGGTCTGACCCAGGGAAGAAAAAGAACTTGAGAGTCAATTGCCTCTGGGCAATCAGATCCAGTGGGAAGAAATCCTCTGGCTAGAATTACAGTGTGTGTGGAGCTCATCCTCTCTCCAGGTCTGCTCAGGAAAGAAGGGATGGGATGAATACCCAGCGGTAAGAGCCTGAGAGAGGATGGCAGACCGTGGACCACCAGTCCTTTGAGACTTAGCCCTCAGACTTTTTCCAAACTTTCACAAACTTGAGCCAAGACCCTTCTTCAGTTCAAGGAGAAGAATTTGGAGTCAAAGTTGCTGTTTTATTTGAGGCTGGACACTCCTTTCTCAGAATTCATGGAAAACTCACCTGCCCACGTCTTCAGTAGCTGCCAGTCAGATCTTTTGAATTCCTGGCTCATTTGAAGATCCAGGAATGTTCAATCCCTGCCTTTGCCTATCCAGACAGCACTCCCCGGCAGGAATGGATGTGGTGTGGATAAACTGCTCAGAGGACCATAGCATAGAGAATGTTAGGCACCAAGGAAACCTGGAACAAATGGCTAACTGAGGTGCCTATTAACGCATCAAAGTGGAGCTGGGTGTGGTGGCACGGGCCCTTAATCCCAGCACTCAGGAGGTGGAGGCAGGCAGATCTCTTGAGTTTGAGCCCAGCCTGGTCTACAGCGTGAGTTCCAGGACATCCAGGACTACACAGAGAAACTCTATCCAAAAAAAAAAAANAACCCAAACAAGCAACAACAGCAATAACAATAACAAAAAGAATACCAGAACAAACACATCAAGGCAGACATTGGCTACCAGGCTCTGTCAGCATTACAAGTACCTGTCACAGAGTTCCGGCTTCTCTTGGCACTCCTCACACACACCCTACCCCCTGCTCCCCACCCTAAACCTCTCCAGTCCCTGAGCTTTGCTTCCTTCCCTCTAGCTTCTGATTCTCATATACCTGAGCCATTTTGGCCATATGATCTCTTGGTTCCTCTCTTGGTCCTCTTGGTTCTTCTCCTGTCTTGGTCCTTTCTTGTGTCCCTCTCCTCTTCCTTTCTTGCTCCCCCTCCCCCCTGTGGTCTGGTCTATTCTAAGGGCTTTGTTCGGTCTGGACTCTTCCAGAGCTGCAGGCTGTTCTCTCTCTCATATCTACAATAAAAACCTTCTCAATATCCCTCAGAGCAGTTACATCCTCATTTCCATTCAGAGAGAATGAGGCTCCTCCTGTTTACAGAGGACACATGTGGAGGTAAAGCAAGCGCTTTGCCCACCGAGCCAACTTGCCAGTCCCCAACACTACTCTTGTCCTTTGCCATACCCGCTACACACGATCCCTTGGGCCTGTCTGCCAGCACAGCATCCTCGGTGACCCTGCCTGCTCCTGCTTGAGGCTCCCCTTTTCAGTTCAGGTCCCACCTATTGCTCTGGCCTCTGTAGAGACCTGCTGGGTCTTCTCCCTTTCTTGTTAGGCCCCAAGGCTCGCCCCTTGCAGCTCGTTCTGTTTTCTTTTATTTTCTCGAAACAAAGTCTATTATGTAGCTCTGGCTGTCCTGGAACATTACCATGTAGGTCAGGCCGGCCTTGAGCCCAGAGAGATCTACTTGCTTCTACCTCCTGAGTGCTAGGATTAAAGGTGTGCGTTCCAGTGCACTGCCGCTGGTTGACATCCGCCTCCTTCTTTTCTGGCCTGAGGAGTGGGATGTCTCCCCCTATGAATCCTGTAGACCCATAACTACAACTGTCCTTTTAACCCTGAGGCCACCTCGTTGGACTATATCCCAGCTCCAGGGGCTGTGACCTCCTATCCAGGACACTCATTCCTAGCACTCGTCCTAGCTGGCTGTCCCTTAGCATGCATGAGCCAACCACCTAGTCCTAACAGGAGACCCTCGTTAAACCATGCTTCCTTGTGCCAGTTATTAGCAGGTCCTGGGTCTGGAATGTGCTTGTGGCTGGGTGCTGCTCTCAGGTGAGTCCTTAGTGCTCATGGGGCCCTTGGCAAAGTACAAAATGGAGGTTCACACCCAAGTGTGTAAGCACCTAAAAGCGATAAACTAAGCTTACACGTTGTTAGTTAGTTAAATTGTGTTCCATATCCCTGCCTTGACAAATACACCTTAGTAATGACAAATAGAAAAATATGGGTAAAGCTGTGGATTTTAGGCTGAAAGTCAGAAAATTATCGAAGATGACTGAATTCAATTTTACATGTTGGGTTTAAGCATTGTATGTGGGCCATATGTGATAGATTATTATCATAGGAAGAATAACATATTTTAATTTCATTTTGTAATTAACCATCACTCATAATGTGAGTTTTTTTCCATCCCTTCAAGCCACATTTATATTCATATAAAATGCCTCCAGATCATTCTTTTAAATTTCAGCAATGAACTATTTTGTATATATCAACAAATGACAGTTAACTACTAAATCGTTCAAATCTATCTTTAATCAAGACTACACTTCACTCTGTAGTCTCCATAGAAATCAGTTTGAGGGTTGGGGATGTCCTTTAATGGGTAGGGTGTGTGAAGCCACAGCTTCCATCCTGGGTACTCACCAACTAAGCTTGGTGTGTCAGCATTTTCCTGTGATCCCAGCACTGGAGTGGTGGAAGCAGGAGGACCAGGAATTTAAAGTCATTATCGGCTGGATTGTGAATTTCAGGTCAGTAGATATGAGACTATGCCTTTTTTTAAAAAAAA
>LOEQ01006108.1:64142-79331 GCA_001685075.1 Bramus lutescens
CTCTCTCTCTCTCTCTCTCTCTCTCTCACACACACACACACACACACAATTTCCACTGTCTTTGGAAATCCATTGCTGCTTTATTAAGTCAGTTTCTAGGTTTTCAATGTTCTTCCTCTTCCACCTCTTCTTCATTTTTTTTTCTTGAGACAGGGTTTCTCTGTGTGACACTGGAACTCGCTCTGTAGACCAGGGTGGCCTTGAGCTCATAGAGATCCACCTGCCTCTGTCTCCGAGTGCTGGGATTTAAGGTTCGTAGCACTATGTTTGGCCTCCATTCTTGAAAGACCCATCTGTTCTCTAGTTTGGTTTTTGTGGCACAGGAGATAGAACCCAGGGCCTGATGCTCTGGGTTAAGCTATTAAGCTAAGCTCTCTAGTCCCTCTGGATGCTTTCTTTCCCTCTGAGAATGGGTTTCTCTGTGTAGCCTTGGCTGGTCTAGAACTCACTCTGTAGACCAGGCTGACCTCAAACTCACAGAGATCTGCTGCCTCTGCCTTCCAAGTGCTGGGATAAACAGCGTCTGCCACCACACCTCATGGTATTGTTTTCTTAAAGATGATTTGATTAGTTTTTAACTTATTTTTCTAGAGTGTGGGTTTTTTTTGGGGGGGGCACATTTTTCGTACAGAAAAATCTTTCTAACCTAAGGTCAGCCAGCATTTCTGGGTTCCCATGCAAGTGCTTCTCATGAGGTTTAACACTGAAATCAGAGCTTGGAAGATGGCCCTCCTCATGCAGATGGTCTCATCCAATCTATGACAGCTGTGTAGATGCGGAGGGCAAGGCACACTCTGTTTGTGCCATTCCATGTTGTAGACAATGGTGAGTGTCTTTCGGGCTGTGCCTCGTACCAGATTTATAAAGCTTCAGTTTGCTCCATGTTAGGCACGAATGCTGAGGCGAAGACTCCCCCACTTGGTGTAAATTAACACAGAGCATCTGTCCAGCACAAATCCTAAGGCACAGACCGATACAGAATTGATTTACGCAAATAAAATACCACTATCTATGAACTTACCTGGTTAAACCGGGAACACATGGGCACGTGGGCATGTAAAAGCCATTTCGACAAAACAGGCCTGCAAACTTACCAAACACACTAGACCGACGAATGATTTTTACTCAAAAGGAGACACCTACCTCCCCTGGTGCATACCCCCAGGACTGGGGGAGACTCTGGTCTCTCACCTAAGCTCTTGCCTCATTCCCATTCCGCTCACCATGCTCGCCTGCTTGACACGGCCCACTTGAATGACTGCCCACCAGAACCTGACTGAGTGCCTTGAGCCAACTCAGCGCTTGGCACCACTGGGTGCTCAGACTCTGTGGCTGAATTCTTATGGGAATATCTCGTCTATCCCCCTGCAGCCGCTCTGCATCCATACCTGCGATTCCCTCCTGTTTCAGTTTGACGTCTTTGAACCCTGTGAACCCTTTCGCCTTTTGTAATGTTTGTTAGCTTGTTTTGCTCTTGGGACAGGGTCTTGCTATGTACGCCAGGATGAACTCCAATTTACAGAGATTCACCTGCCTCTGCCCCTCCTCCTTCCACCAGTGCTGGGATTAAAGGCATATGGCGCTACTCCTGGCTTGGCTTGTTTTGGTTTGTAACTATTTTGTGGTGCGTGTGTGTGTGTGTGTGTGTGTGTGTGTGTGAGCTGTAATGTATAACTTGAGAGTTAATATTAAGAATTAAGGTTGGGGGCCAGCAAGGCAGCTCAGTGGGTAGGTGGGAGTACTTTCCACACAGTTGATGACTTGAGTTCAATTCCTGGGACCCACAATGTAGAAGGAGAAAACTGACCCTCACAAGTTGTCTGTGCCAGTCAACACATCGACACACACAAATAAATAAATACAGAAATGTAATGGGGGGGCTGTTTCAAGACAGGGTTTCTGTGCATAGCCCTGGCTGTCCTGGAACTCACTATTCTGTAGACCAGGCTGGCCTCTGCCTGCCAAGTGCTGAGATTAAAGGCATGTGCCAGCACCACCCAGCAAAATATTATTTTAAAAAAATTAAAAATTGAGGTTGGAAGGAAAGAACCTGAGATTGCCAATGTCCACAACTATTGAGCAAAACCAGTAGTCCAGGGTGTCTATGAGATTGCATTTCTGTCAGTCAATGAATTCTGACATTGTGGGAGGAGACGAGCATGTCTGTGGTTTCTGGTGTAGCCTTCACGTGACAGAAAGAATTCTTTCTCTCTGCCTGACAGCCTTAGAGTAGGGACTTTGTCCCTTGATTTGGGTTTCAGATTGGAAGGAGGTCATTAGCTCTCCTGGGCCTCCAGCTTGCCTAGCATAGACCCTCAGGCTTCTCAGCTTCCATAATCATGAGAGCCAACCACTTAGAATAAATTTATCTTCCTTCTCTCCCTCTCCCAGTCTGTTTCTCTGCAAAATCCAGATTAATGCAACTTCTATTAATAGCTTCATACTTGTCATTTAATTCATTAATCCAATCTAAGTGGAGTTGAGTTGCGCATGATGTCTGTGGAGCTGGGATTCAATTAACTATTTTTTCGATAGTCGTTTTTCTTCTCATTTGCTTTATCTTCTATGCCCTCTCTGTCGATCCAATTTCCATATATAAGTCTGTTCCTGATCTCTAGTCTATTGTAGTAACTGATTTGTCTCTCCAAGCTGATCTCTGTGTGGGTTTGTGCCTGTGGATGCAGGACCAGCAGAGACCAGAGAGAAGTATCAGATCTCTTGGAACTACTGTTGCAGGGAGGTCGCTTATTGGTTCCCAGCTGCTTAACCCCGAAATAATCACACAGAAACTGTATTAATTAAATCACTGCTTGACCCATTAGCTCTAGCTTCTTATTGGCTAACTCTTACATATTAATTTAGCCTGTTTCTAGTAATCTGTGTATCGCCATATGGTTGTGGCTTACCAGCAAAGTTTCAGATGTCTGACTCTGGTGGTGGCTCCATGGCATCTCTCTGACTCCACCCTCCTTTCTCCCAGCATACAACCTAGCTTTCCCCACCTAGGTCTGTTCTTCCCTGCCATAGGCTCAAAGCAGTTCTTTATTCATTAACCAATAAAAGCAACACATAGACAGAAGACCTCCTACATCAGAGCTACCATTATAGGTGGTTGTGAGCCCCTGAACACAGATGCTGGGAACTGAGGTTTGGTCCTCTGGTCCATCTTCTCTCGAGCCCCATACACCATATGCAGGGTCTTGATGCTGTATATTCTTCATAAGTTCTGATATGTGATAGGGACCAGCATATCTCTTTGGTTTTTCTCAAAAGTGTTTAGAGTAATTAGTAAGATCTCCCAATCTCCCCTTTGATGCTTTTAAGACCATTTCAAATTAATGGCACTCTGGATCATTGAAATAAAAGTTTCTTTTAGATCTAGTACAAAATGAATTGAAATTCTTTCTTATATTATAAGGTGAGGAAAGCTTCAAATACTGTGATGTTTGTGGAGGACCAGAAACCAACTTAAAGAGGCCACCTTTACAAACAAACAAAAAAGAGTTAAAAAAATATACTAGGCTTTTCTTTTGTGCCATGAACCAGCTCCCAAATCATGACCTGGAGACTTAATATTAGTTATGAATGCTTGGCCTAGCTTATGCTCACTTCTGGCTAGCTCTTTTAACTTAAGCTAACCTGTTTCTGTTTATCTACCTTTTACCTCAGGGGTTTTTACCTTCCTTTCTTCTGCATATCTTACTTTCACTGCTTCTCATGTCTGTCTGGCTGGTGGCTGCCTGACTGGCCTAGGGTGTGGCCCTCTCTTTCTCCTCATTCTCTTCTTTCTTCTTCTCCTTGATTTCTCTTTCTACTTATTCTCTCTGCCTTCCATCCCAACCTATTCTTTCTCCGCCTAGCTATTGGCCATTCATCTCCTTATTAGACCAGTCAGGTGCCTTATAGGCAAGCAAGATGAAACAAATGCAACACATCTTTACATTATTAAACAAATGCAGCATTAGCAAATGTAACACACCTTTATACAGTTAAAGTAATATTCTACAGCATTTCCTTCTTTTCTCTAAATAAAGAGGGTTTGAACGTTAACACAGTAAAGCTATGTACAAGAACAATTACAAAGGGTTACATTTATAGTATCTAGTCCACTTGTATTTGGCAAATTCAGATAAAATACTCTATTATATATTCTATCTTGATGAGTCCAAAGTTTTATACCTAATTTACCTTCTGTCATAACTAAAGAAAAATGTAACTATAACTATCTAGTCTTCAACTTCATCAAAGATCCCAGAAGGATATAATATTACCTGAGTAAACATGAAGTGCAGTGCAAGCCATTTCCAAAATGACAGAGACATCTAGCTGCCTGGATAGTCCCCCAAACTTCCTCTGCAATGTTGAGGCATCCATCTTCAGTCTACAGGCTAAGAATATTTGGAGATTCTTCTATGAAGCAAGAATTTTAAAGGACTATCCTGCTTTGTTTGGAAAAAGTTCAGCAGTCTTTTCCCTTTGTGTTCTGCTTGTCCAGTTTGTACAGCATACTGCCAGCAGTCAAGGCAAAAGCAGTTTCTTGCTCAAGGGGCTAGTATTGCTACAATGAAAGCAAACTTTGTATGGAGTTTCTTCAATGCCCATCATCTTTTCTGAAGTAAATTGGTACTGCCAGGAGCAGACATGTCTCACTGTCCTGAAAAGACTTAGGTTGTTGAACATCTTAAATGCCATATTCTGTAGGTCTTTGAAGTGTTTGTAGTCTATCTATCGAAATACATTCATTTAACCTTGAAAATATATCTGACTACAAGTTTGATTATTATACATGACTAACTACTAACCTGCATTTCTTAATTATATATTACATTTTAAACGAACTGCATAAGCACAATACCCCCAAACAAGAGAAGAAACATAACATGGTATAACAAAAATAACTTTAAATTTGTATCAATATAACAAAATCCATAGCAATGCAAAATATTTGAGGTTAATGGTTCTTTTTGCCTTATATTCCTACATTTCAACTAAATGATGACAAACATCCATAACCCACCAAATGACCAAAAACTGTCCTCCCTACCTCTTGGGAATGTGGGTGCTGTGTTCCTAGATTGCTTCCCATTGTCTGAGGACAAAGGCATCTTTAGGGAAGCTGAGAAAATTGAGATAATGGTCAAATCTTGGGAAAAATAATGATAACATATTTGTCCAGTCTCTGTGCAATGGAAAAGTGCAAGATTCATCTGCAATCCTAACTAGAATAGTCTGAGTCTGGACCATCTCATCCAGCAGCCTTGAAGCTGTTCTGGATGCAGAACTCTGAGGAACCTGCAACAGAGGCACTCTGAGAGACTGGATCACTGGGCCACCCATTTTCATTGTTGTCTAGTCCTCTTGCTCTGAAACCACACAAACTTTCAAAGGTAACATACATATCTGCATTAACACAAGTGTGGCTGGTACATTATACACAAGCCAGCCAAAGATGATTTTTTTGTTTTATGTTTGAGCAGGTGAATACACGTCATCTGTTCTGTAATGTTTCTAGGTTTATTTCTTTATGTCTGCAGCCAGGATTTTCAGGGGTATTCCCCAAGCAAACTTGATCTCTATCAACCTTGAATGAATCCACAGCCTTTCATTTCCTGTGGAAACAAAAGCATACCACTTCCCCAACACAATACATTTTTTTCTGACTTCCACTTTAAAGTTAAGGCATTCCTAAAATATCTAGGATGGTCTAATTCAGTACCCCCTCTTGCAATTCCATGTCTCTCAGCAGCTGTCATTTGCTCATCAGCATGCAAAAAATTCAAAGTCTGAACAGCAACACACAGGGTCCAAACTTCCTGTGTATGTCCGTCTCTACATGGCTTATTCTTTTCTTATTATTTACTTTTTCTATGGCTGTCTATACCCATCTTCTTTTCTTTGTTAAGTCTACACACATTTTAAGCACACTGTAACTTGTTTAGAGGGTTTTTTTTTGAACCTGCTTTATTATGTATCTCTAGGCTTCTCTGTATGCATGAGCAAAACCTTAAACTGCTAAGATACTTCTGGGTCCTCTGCCTCAGCTTTGGTGACTGATTCCACCCTCTCCTCGGGTCTGTAAGAGCCTAAACTTAGGCTCACAGGCAGGTCCAGACGTGTGTTTGACTGGGGAATATATTCAACCACCCCAGTTCTAGGAAGTTGGTGTCCTGTGTGGTGACAGCATGGTCATTTTTTCTTAGCTTTTTGTTTCTACTTTGTGTACCACTATGGCAGAGTCTCTTAAGGCAGCCATATCCTGCCGTGGAATAATCCTTCTGTACATTGTGAATATATATTACTCTCATTGGTTAATAAAGAACTGACTGGATAGTAGCCAGGCAGGAAGCATAGGTGGGACAACCAAACTGAGAATGCTAGGAGGAAGAAGGGTGGAGTCAGTGGAGTTGACAGGAGACACAGAGGGAGCAAGATGTGCAGGTTGGTAGTTAGCCACCTATGACAATCAAACTTATAATAATGTTAGGTATATTTTCAGAGTTAAACAGTAATATATTTCAAACAGGCAGGTAGCCTTCAACTACTTCAAAGACCTATAGAATATGGCATTTAAAATGTTTTGATAAGTTAGACTTTTCTCAACATGAGACAGGCTTGTTCCTGGTGGTACTGATCTACTTCTAAAGAAGATAATAGGCATTGAAGAAACTCCATATGGAATTTGCTTTCTTCATGGCAAAATATGTTTTGTTTTTGTTTCCACAGGAGAAGGAAAACTATAGATACCATCTAAAATGATAAATATTAGATTAAAAAAGAGAGCTCTTGATTAAAAGAAGTAAATAGTTCATCAAACAGCATGACCATTCAATATAAACTAACTTATAAGACAAATAAATGATTTTTACTGATTAGATATAACTTGCCCAAAGGGAATCCCCCCAAAGTAAGGGTTGGGGAAAGGCTTTGTTTTTGTCTTTCCAGGAGAATGAGGGCACCAACTAAGGAATCTGAAGACCAACAGACTAATGAGACATCTGAAGAAAAAGGACAAATCATCTAAAGAAACTGTCCCAAGAAAAAGCATAAATTATTCTATTGGTATATCACATTTCCAGCAAAATAAAATTTCCTAAATCTTCCCAAATGTTTATTTCTGCTGTTCTCTACAGACATATAATGCAAGTGGTCTTTTATAATCCCAGTTCAATTGAAAATTAGAGCTGGCTTTGGAGTTGGAGTGTGATTGTCTTCCTTCTCTGAAATCAAGCATGCTTGTTAAAGGCAAATCCAAAATCTTTTTCTCATGTCAGAAGAGCCACCTGATATGGAACAGAAGAAAAGCCAAAGTTAAGGGACTATCTATTGCCACAAATCTCATAATTATGTGGTTTAACTTGACTCTCTAACACTTTTCCTAAGTTATAAATATTATCTCAAAATTTATAAAATTAATGTATATTTTAAAACTTTTTATCATGATATTAATGGTCATATAGAGTACTAACTTATTCTAGAAAAAGGCATCATTTAGCTTCCTGTACATGATTTCAGGTTTGAGTCTCTATCAGGTAACTAGGAATTAAGTTTTTGTACTCTGGATGTGCATAACAAATTATGGTCCTTTGACATTTTTGAGATCTGCTGCATATGACATTTAAAATGTTTAAATTTTCTGCAGTGAATTATGATCATGCCCAACAGTGATCTTTGAAGTCTCCACAAGGAGGATGGGGTCCCACATGATGATTCCACCTGGATTGTGGTAACACCACTGAGCTGACAAACACCACCAAAAGATTGGTTTTGGATTACAAACTGCTTAGGACAATTTCAAGGTGGCTAACTGAGATGGTCCAGCCTCACAAACTACTCTAGGCAGGACTCAAGATAAGCCCTGCACTTTCCTACTACACAGAGACTGGACAACAAATGATACATCTAGTGATCCCAGGATTTGGCAATTATCCCAATTTTTTCAGGGTCCCCTAAAGATGTCATTGTCATGAAACAACAGGAAGTAATTTTAAAAACAGATGTCCATATTCCCAAGAGGTGGGCAACTTTTGGTTGTTTAATGAATTGTGAATATTTGCCATAGTTTAGGGGGATTGGTTAGGAAAAAAGCTGAACAAAAGAGATTAGAACCAGGGATCTTGTTCTGGAAAGAAAGGGGGGAATATAAAAATGATAGGGTAAAAGGGTAGTTATTAAAGAAACAACTACTAGTTTTAAAAATGTTACATTGGTATGGATTTTGTTTTTTGATACAAATTTAAAGTTAATTTTGTTATACTTTATGTATGTTTCTACTCTTATTTAGGACATTGTGCTTATGCAGCTCATTTAAAAATATAATATATAATTAAGAAATATAGGTTAGTATTTAGTTATCTATAATAACCAAACTTATAGTCATGTTAGGTATGTTTTCAGGGTCATACACAGATATATTTAGATAGATTATCTTCAAATACTTTAGAGACCAACAGAATATAATATTTAATATGTTTAATGACTAAGGCATTTCCTGACAATGAGACATGCCTACTCCTAACAATACTAATTTACTTTAAAGAAGATGATAGGCATCAAAGAAACTAAATATAGAGTTTTCTTTCTTTACGGCAAAAGCTAGTCATTTTGGCAAAGAAACTGCCTTTGTCTCAATTGCTGACAGAATGCTGTCCAAACTGGACCAGAAAGATGCAAAAAGGCAACTGCTAAACTTTACCAAGATGAGGTAGGACCATCCTTCAAACTTCCCTGCTCAGAAACATCTGTGAGATATATGAGGCCCATGGGTAATATTTCATCCTTCTGGGGGTTTTGATGGAATTGAAGACTAAATAATCACAGCAGCTGGATTTCCACCCAGTGTCTGATGAGAGCTTCAGTAGACTGAAAGAGACCAAACAGGGGGTTGGAGAGATGACTCGGTGGCTAAGAGCCTTGCTGTTGTAGAGTTTGGTTCCTAGCATCCACATTAGGCAGTTTACAATTGCCTGTAACTCCAGTTCAAGGGGATGCAATGCCCCCTTCTGGCCTGAACAGGGACCCACAGTCACACACCCACACATAATAAAAATAAAATGAATATAAAGAAAAATAAAATACATCTTTTTTTTTAAGATGGAGGGCACTTGAGCAGTGGCTCCGTGCCACGTACTGCCTTTGCAGGGGACTGGAGATTGTGTCCCAGCACCTATGTTAGGTGACTCACAGTTGTCTGCAAGTCCATGTCTTGGTTACTTTCCTAGTATTGTGGTCTCTCTTAGACCACAACCAAGGCAATTTATGGGAGAAAGAGTATTCCAGAAGATTGGAGTTCATGACCATCATGGCAGAGAACATGGCAGCTGACAGGCAGACAGGGTGTCTATCTCAAGTGATATACTTCCTCCAACAAGGTCATACCTCCTAATTCCTTCCAGAAAGTTCTACCAACTGGGGACCAAGCATTCTGATTTATGAGCCATCCTCATTCAGACCAGCACACTCCAGCTCTAGGAGATCCCATGCCCTCTTCTGGCTTCAAGCATACATCCACAGAGACTAACCAAAAACATATTAATAAAAATAAAAGCAAGCCTTTAGAAACAATAAGATAAAATAAAACACACCAAATATATTTATTATAATACTAAGTAACCTTTATCAGTCACCTTTGGTAGACTCTAGAGAACCAAGGTACTTTTTTTTTTCATCTTTCGAAACAGGGTTTCTCTGTGTAGCTCTGGCTATTCTAAAACTTGTTCTGTAGACCAAGCTGGCCTTAAACTCAGAGATCCACCTGCCTCTTCCTTCTGAGTGCCAGGATTAAAGATGTGCGCCACCACCCCAGCTGGTATTTTATTTTTTAAGATAAAAAGGGACAGGTAACAAAATATATGTTAAATGCTTCATCTTGCTTGTGTTGTTACGTTTTGGAAATTAGGTTTACTTATATTGCTCAGGCTAGCTAACATCTTCTGGACTCAATGGATCCTCCTGTCGTAGCCTTCTAAGTAGCTGGGACTTTAGCTTCCCTTTTATCTGCCTGGATTGTTTTTCTTTTTCTTTTTTTTTCTTTTTTGTTTTTTGAGACAGGGTTTCTCTGTAGCTTTGGAGCCTTTCCTGTAACTAGCTTTTGTAGACCGGGCTGGCCTCAAACTCACAGAGATCCGCCTGCCTCTGCCTCCCAAGTGCTGGGATTAAAGGCGTGCGCCACCACCGCCTGGCCTGGATTGCTTTTTAAACATCATCATCATCATCATCATCATTATTATTACCAATTTGGTTTTTCAAGACAGAGCTTCCCTGTGTATCCCTGGTTGTCCTGCAACTCGCTTTGTAGACCAGGCTGGCTTCAAACTTGGAGATCCGCCTGACTGTCTCCTAAATGCTGGGACTAAAGGTATGCACAACCACTGGCCAGTTTAAATATCATTTTTATATGCATGTGTGTGTGTGCATGCTGGTCAAGCACTCCACCAACTGAGCCATATTTGGCTATCTCTATAGCCCAGAGTCTGATTTTTTAATGAGCTCCCAGGGAACATTGATGGAGATGATGTTGGTTTATGGACCACACTGTTTAAAAAACTTTTGAAAAAAGATTTATTTATTTTTTTGTATTTTATTTTTTGTATGCATGTACATCACATGCATGCCTGCTGCCCAGGGAGGTCAGAAAAGGGTGACTGGAGTTATAGATGGTTGTGAGCCACCGTGTGTGTATGTACTGGGAACCAAGGTCCTCTGCGAGAGCAGTAAGTGTTCTAAACCACTGAGCTATCTCTCCAGCTCCCAGTGGACTACTTTTGTAAAACTAGGCTATCAAAATCTATATAGTAGCATGCGTTTTCCCCCAAGACATGGTTTCTCTGTGTAACAGTCCTGGCTGTCCTGGAACTCATTCTGTAGACAAGGCTGGCTTCAAATTCAGAGATCTGCCTGCCTCTGCCTCCTGAGCGCTGAGATTTAAGGTATGAAAGCCATCACTGCCCAGCTATCGCATATTTTTTGGATCTTTGTTTGTTTGTGTGCTTTTTCTTGTTAGATAGTCTCACTTTCCAGCCCACGCTGCCCTGCGACTGGCTATGTGGTCTAGGTTGACCTCAGAGTCCTGTTACTCTTCCTGCCTCAGCCTTCCAGGTGCTGGGAAGACAGTAATGAGGCACCGTGCCTGGTCTGTGGTAGCATGTTCACAATTGTTCTCTCTTTTTAAAGTTTTTATTGCTGCATGATTTTTTTAATTTAACACCATCTTATAATTTAATACTCTTTTTTCTGTTGAAGGCCATTTTTGTTGTTTCCAGTTGCTCCGATGCCCATCTCCTTGTCAATTTGACTGCATCTGTAATCAACAGAAACATAAGATGCTGGACACACCTGTGAGGGATTTTCTTTTTCGTTTTAGAATGATTTTTTAAACATTTAGCATAATTTCTTTACTGAATCCCTGGGAACTCCACATCATGCACGCCAGTTCTTCCCTCCACATCCTCCCCTCACCCCTGCAGCGCCCCTTCAAAAGAAAAATTTAAAAAGCTAAATCAAAACAAAAGTAAACAAACAAAAACAAAACAACAGCAGCAATAAAAAAAAAACCCTCTTGACTCCTCCGACTCCTCCATCTTTCCTGCCTCTCCACCAGTGAAGGATTTTCTTTATTTAGTTCTTTGATGCTGGAAAGACCCATGCTAAACTGGGCCACACCTCATGGCAGTCTAAATAAGGGGCCATGGAAGAGGGAAGTTTTGATTTCTTTGCCTGCTTGCTTTTATTCTCACTGGCAAATCCATCTACTCCATTGCTGCAGCATTTCTCCACCACTGTTAGAACTGACCGCTTAGGAAAGACCAACAGCTCTGCAGGGGGATCCTCCATGCCTTCAGTGCCAGGCTGAGTATGCTGAGACGTCAGGCCTCATAGACTGAGTGACTACCGTATTCTCAGCCTCTCCAGTGTGAGGTCGCACTATCGGACTGCCCATGCTTCACCGCTAAAGCCCATGTAATAAATCCCCCTTTAACATATGTATATATTTCTAATTTTAATATATGTATATGTTACTAATACAGGGCCCATTGTGAAATAAGTTGCTGTGGAATTTTTTTTATCTCTCTGTATACCCGTGGTTGTCCTGTAAGTCATTATGAGGAGGACCAGGCTGGCCTTAAAGTCACAGAGGTCCACCTGCCTCTCTCCCAGGTGCTGGGATTAAAGACACGCACCACCACTTCTTTCTCCTAGTGGACTGCAACCTGAGACTTCTCCCCGATAGAGAACTATCAGATCAGCTAACCTGCCTCCTGGTTGGGGCTGCATATAATTAACCCATCACAGACGTTAGCCCTCCCAGTCCCAGCTTTTCTGTGTTTGTGTCTGTTGTTTCTTCGTTTCTTCATCCCCTCCCTGTTAGGTCAGTCTCTCACCTGTGCAGTCTGGAGAAGACAAGGTCTCAGGTGTCTCATGCTGGCCTTGAATTCACTAGGAAACCTCACAGATGACCTTCAACTTCCAGTCCTCCTCCTCCAAGTACTGACTTTACAGATGTGAGCCACTGAACCAGTTTATTTGGTGCTGGGGACTGAACCTAAGATGTCATGCATGCTAGGCAAACACTCTCCCACCTAGCTACATCCCCAGGCTGACTTGCTGATTTTCCTGGTTGTACTAGTTAGAGCTCTCCCCATAAACAGAACTGTGTAGACAGATATGCAGGGCTAGGTATATCAGAAGGATGTGCTTTCACAGCTGTGGACACGTTGGGATTTCCCGACACGCTCTCTGAGGCTGGAAAGCAAGGAAAACTGGCAGTGTAAATCAGAGCTTTTGGAGCAAACCTCAATCTGAGCTCCAGTGTCCAAAGGCAATAGAAGATGGATGTCTCAGGTCAAGAAAAAGAAAGATAGCGTTTCTCCCATCTTTTTGCTCCTACTGAACTCTCAATGAATTGATCATGCCTGCCAACATAGGTAAGAGTAGATCTTTACCAGACCGCTAATCTCTTTTGGAATTAATCTTATAGATCGCAGAAATAATATTTAGGTGTTTTATTGTTGTTGTTTGCCAGTTAGTTAGCTGTGTATCCTTTAATTTGGTTAAGTTGACACATGAAATTAACCTTCACTAGAGTTCTTATGCATGATGTCATATTTCCCTATGTATTTAGGTGATATTTGGTTGAGCTGTCCATTTTCTTTGGAACTTAATTAGTGGAAATGATTTGTAGTCTTAGAAAAAAAACTGAGTTTACTTTTGAGGGATATTTCACGGAAACTGGGCTTGCGAATCCAGTAACACTAGTTGGCTATCAAGCCCTACCAATCTGTCTCCATGTCCTCAACACTAGATTTACAGATGAATACCACCCTGCCCAGAGCTGTGTGTGGGTGCTGGGGCTCCGCACTCAGACCTTCATGCTTGCAAGGCAAGCGCTGTAGTGACAGAGCTTCACTGAGGGACTGAGATCCCCTAGCCTCCTAAGTTGAGTTATTTAACAAAAATGGATATTTGCTTCTGTTGGGCACCTGGAGCACACCACCAGTGACCTGGAACCATTTTATGTCAATGTTCACGTTGAGTTTTTCTAGTTCCTCTAGCTAAGAGTGAGCTAGATATCTGGGTGATGTTACGATTCTTAGAAAGTGATTATTTCTCTCACTCTCACTGCCAAGCTTAAGACAAACATGTAGTCCTTCATGTGATGATGAAATGAGTTTCTTCAATTTCTGTCCATTCAGACCATAGCCCTCTGAATGCTTATGTTTGTTTGTATGAGTATTTGGCTACTTTGGGCAGACTTTTTTTTTTTTTAATTCTGTGTCATGTTGTTCTCCTCCCGCCTCCAGCTGAGGAGCAAACCCAGGACCTTGTGCTTGCTAGGTGCAGCGCTGTGGGAGAGCTCAGAGAGTTTGCAGCTTTGTCCCATTTCCGGTTGCCTCTCTCCTTCATGTTGGCAGCTGAAGATCTAAGCTCTCAGCTTCTTGCTCCAGCCACCTGTTGCCACGCCTCTTCCATGGACTCCCCACCTCGAGCTGTAATCCAAGATAAACCCTTTCCTCTGTAAGGTGCTTTAGATCATGGCGACAGAAGCATGGCCGATAGAGTTGGGACGGCATGGCTGTCCTCTTGCCATTCATTCTCCAGTGTGCTAGCTTGGGCTTGTGGAGGCTGAAGACCGAGAGAAAGAGTAGACTTCCACATTGCAGACTGCCGAGGCTAATTAAAAGTCCCAGCTTCACCCGAATTGAAGGAATGAGAAAGCAGAAGTCTGTGTCTTGGTCAGAGAGTTGTAAAGTCACATGGGAAAAAAATGCCATTCAGAGACAGTTGAAGAATTGGTCATGCTCTTTTTATCAACTTGAATTATTTCACTGAGGGAGATATAAGAAGGAAGAAAGGTTTGTTGGCAGAGTTTGCAGTGCTAGGTTCAACAAATACCCAGAATCCAGGTTTTCCTATTTTTCTGTCCTCCATGGGCTACTTTCCATTGAAAAGATCTGGAGGCCAAAAGTCCACCAATCCACAGTCCTCAAGGTTTCCTGTCAACCAAGATATCCAGCAGAAAGTATGCCCTATTTCTCAGATCCCTCTGGAAGATGGGCATGTCCTTTGTGTCTCCCTGCTGTGCTGCTTGTACCTCATCTCTGTCCATTGATTCATTATTCAAGTGTTTCCTTATCTCCCAATCAAGAGCATCGCAATGCCCCAAATATTTCAGAATGTTGTGCAGTGCTCAATTGCACAGGAAGGGTTGGCGTCAGAGTCACCGAAGAAGACCATGACCAGGTCAGCTACTGTGTGTCAAGAAGTGGCTGCTCCACAGAAAGCAAACTCTTTGGTACCCAGCTTGGCCAGATTCAAATGATGTCCTTTTTGCAACAGACCTACTTAGACCTTAGTGCTAAAGTTGGCTTCATGCTCTATTCTTTTTTTGGTGCTGCCTTCATTTATATCTGGGGCTTAGTTTTCTTGCTAGCACATTGATATATTTAAGAATATTTTTCAAAGCCAGGCATGGGTGGCACACACCTTTAATCTCAACATTCAAGAAGCAGTGGCAGGAAGATCTCTGTGAGTTTGTGGCCAGCCTGATCTACAGAGCAAGTTCCAGGACAGTCAGGGCTGATACACAGAGAAATCCTGTCTCAAAAAACTAAAGGGAAAAAAGAATGTTAAAAACAACTTACTTGGGCTGGAGAGATGGCTCAGCGGTTAAGAGCATTGCCTGCTCTTCCAAAG
>LOEQ01006109.1:1504-41568 GCA_001685075.1 Bramus lutescens
TGTGGTTGCTGGGAATTGAACTCAGGACCTTTGGAAGAGCAGGCAATGCTCTGAGCCTCTGAGCCATCTCTCCAGCCCTAGTTTTTGTTTTTTAAGTAAGGTCCCCTACCCTGTGTTATTTTCTGTTCTTTTCATTTCCTCTCTTGGGGTTTCATTTGCTCTTCCTACAGTGGGGGCTGAGATCGTTGATTTTAACATTCCCACTGCTGAGTGTGCGGTGCGGTTTGTCAGCGATACTAAGTGCCTTCTCCTGTGGTTTTTGGAAGGCACTGTGGAAAATGCTACGCTTGCTGCATCTAAGCTGGCACACATCTCCTATTAGAGGACTAGTTTGATTTTTGAACTAAATGTCCTTCATCATAAATGTAACTGTCTGAATACATTTATAGGTTTTCAGGCCTTTGTGCGCTGTCATAGTGTTTCTTCTGGCACTTCAAGGGGTGGAGGGGTCAGTGACACAGAACCCAGGTGAGGGGACAGTGTCTTAGAGTTGGAAGGCTCTTAGAAGGGTCTCAGGCCCATTCCCCCTTTGTACTTAAGAGAGAAACGNNNNGAAAATTAATTCAAGGTCAGAGACAGTGGAACAGATGAGTCTGGGTGGAAGAGAGTTCGTTGTTGCTGTTGGAGGGATGAGTGTCCGTCATGGTAGGCACTATTGTGGAGGACTTCAGTTACGGACAATGGTAGGATTGTGTGTACATCTGGGGGGTAGCTTTTACAAATACACTAGGAAGCTATTTAATTTGGTCACTTTTTTTGTATGAATTTTGGTGGTCTTTTTTTTTTTAATTCCTTATTACCCCCCCCCNCTCTTCTTTTTTGTACTGATTGTTGAATTCTTGAGTTTAGGGCTCTCAAGCATGCTAGGAAAACACAGTTCCACTGAGCTACAACCCTTACCCAGTGTTTAAGTTTCTTTAATGTCGGGGGAAAATACCTATTCTCAAGAAAAACTTTTTAAAACTTGATATCATGGTGTTATGTAGAAATTGCTCAGACCAGGAGAGTTCAAGGGTTCTGAAGGTTCATACATTGAGTGAGCCTAGCCTGTTGATACACACCTTTAATCCTAGCAGGAAAGCAGAAGCAGGCAGATCTCTGTGAGTTTGAGGCTAACTTGATCTACATAGAGTGTTCCAGGGCAGCCAAGGCAATGTAGAGAGACACTGTCTCAAAAACAAAACAAAACAGCAGATTAGCAGGCTTGGTGAACCATGCTTCTGTTCTGTTTGTCTTGCAAGTCATCTTTAATTCCTTTATCGTAGACTTCCTCACGTTTTTCCATGACCCCATCTTCCTTCTTCTAGACTTTTAAAACATTAGAGATCTAAGTAGAAGTAGAAAGGAAACACTCAGAAAAGCATGACTTTATAGGCGAAGAGACAGCAAGGAGCAGTGGTCACCAGACAGGTGGTACAAGCTAGGCCTAGAACAAAGATTGGAGGTCTACCATCTCTCCAGCACCAGCATGGTGCACAACACTAGATTTCTTCCAGTGGTTTTTTTTATTAAAGGCCCAATGGCCTGTCAAGGCTGGTAATGCCCAGAATAAAAGCCACACGTCTTAGATCTCAAGCAGTGGTTTCTAGTGGGGAGCCAATGGCAATACTATATGTCTGGTCCAGTCTATGCCTCTAGGAAGGAAATAGTGAAGAACCCGAGGGAGGGTGTTGAAAAGGTTTCCTATAGGGGATAGAAATGCATTGAATAAGCAGAGCTTCACAGAGAGATACCTGCGTCATTGTGGATCTAAGGAGAACACATGGAAGGAGAGGCCACATGGGAACAGACACTAAATCTCTAATGTGAATGTTGTGTGTAGCAGCCAGGATGAAGGCTAACATTGATGTTAGATGATAGTAAGAATTAATTATTGGGCCAGGCATGATGGTTCACACGCGTGTAGTTCTGGTACCCAAGAGGTGACTACAAGAGAATCACAAGTTCAGGGCCAGCTTAGTAACTGCCTCTACAGTTAAAACAAAAGCAACAAACACAAAGTATTGGGAGTGAGGTATAGAGAATTATGGGAATGTAGGATAGAAGAAATCATTTTTAAAGTTCTATAGCGCACTAGGGTGACCATGGTTGACTATTAATGGTAAATTACAGAATAGCTAACAGACAAGATTATGAATGTTTCCAATATAAAGCAATGGTAGCTGTCTGAGTTGATGGATATACCTGTCATCCCAGTCATATGTTATATACGTACATTGAAATGTCACATTGTATTTCATATATATGTAAAATTTTTGTGTATATATAAAACCTATTTTTAAAAAAATAGTCCTGAGCCAAGCAGATGAATGGCACACACCTTTAATCCCAGAACTTGGGAGACAGAGGCAGGTAGATCTCTGTGAATTCAAGGCCAGCCTGGTTGACATAGAGAATTTCGAGAACTAAAACTACTTCAAAGATTCTGTCTGGGGGGAAAGATAAAGACTTGAGGGGCGTCAGGACAGTATCATATTCTTTCTGTAACTTAGTTAAAATATAGAATATATGGACAGATTTGTTTTGTGTATTGGGTACCTGGTGGCATCAATCAGGAACAGTGAGCAATAAAGTAGCTTCCTATACCAGGACCTGTGACCCACAGTGCCCCTAAAGCAGTGCAAGTTGTTCATCTAGGTTAAGAACACAATAGCTGGGATGCAGTTCAGTTGTTGAGTGCTTGTCTGAATGCTTAAATCACTAAATCACTTTGAAATATTAAAACTGGATAATCGTTAAACTATACTAGGTCACATTCTCTGGGGTAACAAGGACTCAGACAGGAAAACACCTCATTCTGGGTGATGTCATGATAGGATTAGGATGTTGTCGTGTATTCCTTTGTTATATTTGGAATCTGTTAGCCAGCCTCTTGTCACCATTACAAGTACCCAAGAAAAATGGTGTAAGGGAGAAATGATTCATTTTAGCTCACATTTCAGTGGCCTCTGTCTGTGATTGGCCAACTCTGCTGTTGTAGGCCAGAGGTGAAGCCACATTATGGCAGGGAGCATAGGGGGCAAAGCAGAAAGAGAATCAGCTAGGGACCAGGCGTTTCTCTCCAGGGAGTACATCCAGGCACCCACTTTTCCCAACTAGGCCCTACTTCCCAATAATGCTATCATATTATAAGTCTATCAAGGGATTAATCCATTGACAAGATTAGAGCCCAGAAGACCTAGTCACTTCCCCAAGGCCAATCAGGTGGCAACTGAAACCCAACACATGAGCCTTCAGGGACCTTCCCAGATTCAGGCTGTAACAGGTACAGTTGTATATGATGGCACATGCCTATAATCCCAGCACTTAGAAGGTCAGAAGTCTAGGGGTATCCTCCATCACATAGCAAGTTCACATAACAAGCTCAAGGCCAGCCAGGGCTATATGAGACCAAGTCTCAGAACAACAAAAACCAGGTTTAATTTGACTTGAGACTGTGGTTAAGCCTCATATAAACTGTTCTCACTAGCAGTGGGTATTTTGACACCTAGAAAGGTGTTTTCCTGTCAGAGTCCTTGTTACTCCAGAGAATGTGACCACAGTGGGAGATGGGTTAACTTAAATAGGTTTAGGACTATGTGTGATGAGGCTGTGGCAGTTGGCTTTTACTTGAGAGAACAATTACTAGTATTTTATAATCTATTATTGCAATTTTATTATATGAAACATTATAAAATCAGGCAAATGGTCACTTTTTGTTTGTTTTATTCTGTTTTATAGATCGTGAGGACCAGTCAATTCTTTGCACGTAAGTAAATGTTAAATATTCAGAATTGATTCTGATTCTTTTTGTAAGTTGAGAATTACTTTTTTGTTTTGGGGGAGGGAGTTGAGCAAGGGTGTGATTTAAAGGTTGCAGTTATTCTCAGGCTAAGAGTATATGGGATACTCACATCTGCTGTTACTGCTTGGCTGCCAGACAAGACTTCTTGTATTCCATAAGTTAAATCTGCAATTTACCTCTTTAGTTTGTATGTCTAAGTATAGGCCTGCCAGAGAGTTCAGCGGGATGTTCTTTTTACTCACTAAGTATTTATCAATCATCTTGTGCCACTGGATAGAACAGTATTCAGGGCAGGTGATGATTTACTGTGCACACTGGAAAGATGGTGGACCTTGGGCTGTAGCGTGGACCTTGGGCTGGAGGAAATCAGTACGGCATCTATGGTAACAGAGGCAAGGAGATGGTCATTAACCTACAAAGAAGCAGTCAAGTTTAAGTGCTGTTCAGTTTAGGAGCCAGGTTTACTGGGACTTGGTTTGTGTGCTCAAGAAAATAAGTAGATTTGTTGATAGAATTATGCTGTCTTCCTCCATGAGACTGGGAAGGGAGCACACTCGAGTGGGAGACACCAAGCTTGGTTTAGGCCACATTGCTGGCGGGTGTCTATGCTCATCCATTAGTGTAGAAGTGCTCAGGAGAGAGACCTATGCTGAAAAGACAGAACTGGGAAACTACAGTGTGGATGGCAGAAGCTGTGTTCTGTATATGGATGCCTCGGGACAGCCAGCCTCAGGAGATAAACCAGAGGAAGAAGAGCTGCAAAGTCCAGAATGACCTAAGGGATGGTGGCATTGCCAAGGGACAGGGGCCTTTCCAGAAAGGGGATGTGCTTAGCGCTCTGCTGTTTCTGATACTGAGTGAGCTGACCAGAAACCATAGAAGATGGAGGATGTTAAAATGGCCTGAGTGATGGGGTGGGAAGGGACTGGAAGTCAGACTGGAGCCGAGAGAAAAACAAACAAGAGAAAAACAAACAAGCAGAAAACCAAGATGCACTGTTTCTCAGATCAAAAGTGTGAATGGAACAATAGCTAATAGTGAGAGATCAGCAGAGGGTTTTTATCTCATTGGTGCTTCTAATGTGGCCAAGATGAGATGCAGCTGAAGGAGAGAGTGTTATCAAGAGTAGCAGAAGGAAGGAGAATTTGGTAGGACCAGAAGTCACAGCTCTCCTATGGCGGAGTCCACAGTCCCAATAAAGACCCATGGGGAGGGACCTGGGAATTAAGAATTAAGAACACTATCCTATGTTGCTCTCCCTGCCTCCTTTTTTGTTTTTGTTTTTCGAGACAGCCCTGACTGCCTTCGTAACTCAGAGATCTGCCTGCCTCTGCCTTTTGGGGAGTGGTGGGATGGGGAGGAAGGAATAGAAAGTTTGATATTTAGTATGTGGTGAAGAGAAAGCTGTGAGAGAAGGAAAGAGACAGTCTGCTTTGTATGAATTCTCTTCTAGCATCATTTAGCCTCAAGGAGTCACATAAAGAACTCTCCCTTGAAGCCTCGTGATTCAGCAGCATGGTCAGTCCTGTGAGATGATTGGCAGTTGCTTACCCCCCTCATAGTGCAAACCTGACCACCTGAGTTTGATCCCTGGAACTCACATAAAAGTAGAAAGATGGAGGAAGAGAACCAACGACATGAACTGTCCTTGTCCTCCACACATGCCCCTTGGCACACACACCCATACAGTTAACCCACACAAATCATAAATAAAATAAAAATAATAATTTAAAGAGCTCACTGCTGTTGCATGGTCCTGCAGGCTTCCTAGCAACTGTTGGAGGTCTCACTCAGGGTTCACTCCTACCTCCGTAGCCAGCTGTGGGTAGCTGGCCAACTGCTGGACCGGGTGCCATGGCTTCTCTCTAGTGTCCCCTCATGTTGGCTTTAATGGGACAGCTGTATTCCAAAAGCAGCCAGAGGTACATGCTCAGATTTCTGCTGTGTCCCTCCCAAGCCAAACACAACCATGGTCTAAGTCCACCTGGGAACCACTACAGAGTGAAGTCTGAAGCAACAAACCATTGCTGCAGTTCCCACTTCTAGGGTGCTGGTGTAAAAACATCTAGCCAAGAAAAAGTGGCAAACTCAGTTTCCTCTTACATTGAATTGTTTGGAATTCAGATGACTTTACTTTCTTTCCTATTATTGGGAGTTGAACCAAAGGGCCTTGTGATGATGGGCACTCTACCTCTGAGATATAGCCCAGCTCTCTTTTTATTTTGAAACAAGTTCTCACTAAGTTTCCCAGGCTGGCCTTGAAGCTGCAGTCCTCCTGCCTCAGCCTCCCAAGAAGTTGAGATTATAGGCTGTGCCACTAGGCTCAACTCTATGACCTTTTTGATGAAAACCTTTGAAAGTATCTGAGAACAACAGACCTCTTAGGAGGGAGTGGCTGCTGTCAGCAGAATGAAAGGCTGGTGGCCTCTGATCTTTGGTTGCTAAATGGCCATCACAGCTATTAGCACTTGTAATAAGATGGCGGCATCATTTAGAGTGGGCTTATCATCAATCAGAGACTTGTGCTCATAACCTAGTCTCCTAGCAGCTGAGTTGTCTCTGCTTGGCTCAAGTAGCAGCCATTAAGAACAATGTTTGCTTTCTTTCCCATTCCTTTTTCATTTTAAAGTTTATTAAAAATTCATTATAAAGAACTTTAAAAAAAATTCACATAGTAAAATTAACCAAACCCAAAGTCTGTCCATCTCCTCAGTGAACTTCTGTACAGTTAGAACAGCCACTCTGATCAGCCCGTCTCAGTGAACTTCTGTACAGTTAGAACAGCCACTCTGAAGCTGTGGAGGGTCACACTGCATTTCACAGTTTCTCTATCAAATATATTTGTATGCACATCCAAAAGTGAAAAATCTGGGACAGGGTTAAAGCTAGAGAAACAACTAACTTTATTATTTTCTTTCATGATTCAGGTGGTAAGAGCGGAACCTATTCTATTTCAAATTGTTATTTTTTCTCAATGTTTTACCACTAATCTCAGACCTAGAGCAAAGTTGAAAGAACTATAGTGAACACCCACATATACTCCACCCAGACTCTACCATACTGTTTTACTATAGTTGGTTTATCGTATTTGTCTGTTTGTTCTTCCCTCTATATACCATCAATCCATCTTTCTGTTTATGTTGAAAGGAGAGTGGTCTGAGGCTTGCATATTTACTGAAAGGGTCAGATAAATAGGAAAAAAAGAGAAACTTTGTTTACACATAAAATAATGGTCAGTGATGATAAATTGGTTTTTGTCAGCTTGACACCTAGACATATCTGGGAAGAGAGCCTAGCCTGCCTTTTAAAAAAAATCATCACATCACTACCATTTATTTGTTTACTTATTTGGGGTGTGTTTTTAGTGTGTATGTGCAGTAGACTATGTGTGGCTAGCAGAGGACGACTGGAGGGAACTGTTCTGTCTACCTGTGGGTCCAGGCACTGAAACTCTGGTCCTCAGGCTTGGCATCTAGTACCAGTTGAGCTGTCTCTGCAGCCCAGGAAGAAGGAGTCTTAACTGAGAAAATGCCAGTAGGCAAGTCTGTGTGGGTTTTGTATTAGTTAGTGATTGATATGGGAGGGGCCATCTGTGGGTGGTGTCTCCTGGGCAGGTGGTCCTGGGCTAAATGAAAAAGCAGGCTGAGCGAGCCCTGAGGAGCAAGTGAGTAAGCACTGTTCCTTTGTGCACCCTGCTTCAGCTCCTGCCTTCAGGTCCCTGACCTTGCCCGAGTTTCTGCCCAGACTTCCCTCTGTGATGGAGTGTTACTTAGGAGTTTAACATGAAATAAGCCCTCTTCTCCCCAAGTTGAATTTGGTCAGTGTTTTAGCACAGCAATAGAAACCTGCAGGAGCTGTCTGAAAGAATATACCCTTCTAAAAAACAAACTTGTTTTATATATACACACATATATGCATTGATGCATTGGAGTCTTGATATCGTGCTGGCATGTGTGTCTCTTTGAGGGTGTTGGATCTCCTGGAGCTGGAGTTACAGACAGCTGTGAGCTGCCATGTGGGTGCAGGAAATTGAACTCAGGTTCTCTGGAAAAGCCATCAGTGCTCTGAACCACTGAGTCATCTCTGCAGCCCCCTGAAAGATCATATTCTAACCTTAACTGTAAGCGTGTGGAGGAGGTAAGGGCTCCAGTTGGAAACCTGAGGATTGCCGCAGCTTTTTCCTGGGAGAGGCTCAAGGGCAACTGACGTACAGAGGCCCTCCCTGCCGAAGCTTAGGCAGCGTTTATTTTGATGGCTGCCGGTTGTTTAGCTATGTAGTTTAAAGTAGTTTTCTCTTATTTAGTAAGCCATCTTTTCCTTCATGTAGTGATTATTTCTCCCTGGTTTGGTATATAGATAGTATTATTTAAAGTTCAATGTTTTCATTCTTTCTTTTGGAGCAAAGTCCATGTAATCAGGACACAGAAGACAGTGCTATCACCCCAGAAAGGTCCTTCCCCTGTCCTAGTATATGTTCACCACAGCCTTTTGTTTGTTTTTGTTTTTAGACACCACAATTGTGATATTTAATAGCTTTCATATTTATAAGTAACATTGTGAACCAAAAAACAGGTTTAATAGTCTGTTTCCTTGGTCCTTTTGAAAATTCAAGTAAAGTATTCCAAAAGTGTGTTCACATCTTCCTTACATTGGTCCATAGCCAAGCTAAAGTTTTCTATATGCAAATAACTAGTCAATTTTATGAAGAAGTTATTTTTGTTCATTATTTAGTAATTATTTTATACTAAGTACCTGTTTGCATAGTATCACAAGTCAAAAATAGGAGCAACATGGGTTTTGTTTATGTAAGTAAGAGTTTACATAGGGCTCAAGAGATAGCTCAGCATTAAGAGCTCTGGCTGCTCTTCTAGAGACTTGGGTTGGCTTCCCAGCATTCACATGTCTGGTTTGCAGCCCTCATTTGGGATTCGAGGGCATGCATGCATGTGGTACACAGGCATGCATGCAGGTAAAACACCCGTACATACATAATGAAAGCAAATACGTAGAAAAAGTATGTACATAGTTTGATAGTTTATCTTTAACCATTACTTTTGTAGTCATTTAGTTTCTAATTTGCATTTCCTACAAATGCTGAACTTCCAGCTTATACCCCGAACCTCTTCTGCCTATGTTCCACAGATGAGCTCTGAAGACTAACCTGGTAGTGTGAGCCTGCAGCCCACTGCTGGTCATTGTGAGGACACACCAGGCACATCTTTGATTTTCAGATTCCACTGCTGAACTGAAAGGGAAAATGTAACCCTCCTGTTGACTCCCCATGACTTTAGTATTAAGACTGATAAAGCAGTTACTGTCTTTAGAGAACACTGACAACTTTATGGCTCTGATTTTAGACAAGCTGGTTGCCTCAAATTTCTTTCCCTTGTAAATATATTTTAGTATAGTGTAATGATTGTCTCCAGTCAAGATGTGACATTTATGGTTTGGGTTGGTTTTTGTAAAGCAGTTATCTACCATATACAAGTAGCCAGAATTGAGTCCTGTATTGAGTACAGTTGGTTGTTGTTAACAGTGGCATGCCTTAAAGTTTTGAGATAAACAAATGGATAGAATTGATCAAGCATGAGCTGAGGATATAGCCCACTTGGTAGAGTGCTTACCCAGAATGCACCATGCTCTGGTTTTGATACCAGTACCACATAAACCAGGTGTGGTGGGGCACACCTGTAATTTGAGTAGTGAGAGGTAGGTTCAAAAAAGTTTCCAATAGTTTTAAGTTTTAATTCTCTCTCTCTCTCTTTTTTTTAATGTGTATGAGTATGCCTGTATGTGTGTCTATGCAGCACTTTGTGTGCCTAGTGCCCATGGAGATCTGAAGATGGCATCAGATACCTTGGAACTGGAGTTTTAGATAGTTGTGAGCCACCATGTAGGTGCTGGGAATTGGACCCCTGTCCTCTGGAAGAGCAGTCAGTGGTCTTTCCCAGGAGTCATCTCTCTAGCCCTCCTTTGAAGCACGATTAATAACAACTCAGAGAGAGAAATTTGGGTTTAGCCTGAAGATCCAGAAAGTAAAGCAGCCATCCACCAGCTCTTACCTCAGCTTCAGTCCAAAATGGCCATCCTGCCTCCAGGAATCCCAGAATGAGACTGTGTCTGAGAGCTGTCTCCTCCCGTTTTATAATCCTCCCTAGTTCTGGGATTAAAAGAGTTCACCACTACTGACTGATTTCTGTGGCAAACTAGTGTGGCTACTGGGATTAAAGATGTGTGTTATTGCTGCCTGGTCTATGAGGCTGGCCAGTGTAGCTGTTTTACTTTTCTGATCCTCAGGCAAGTTTTATTTATTAAAATACAAGTGAAATGCCACTACACTCCTTCTGCTTTGAATTAGAATGTTTTTATTTCTTCAGCTTCTGCCTATTGAGATGTGCTATTTCCCATTGTGTTTCATTTTTTGTTTTTCCTAAAATTGTGTTCTGTAATCTCTCATGGTAACATAAATCATCTTTGTTGTTGCTTCCTGTTGATATCTTCATTGTCATCATAATTAATCATCATCACTGTTCACACCACCGCCAGGCACAGTTCTAAATGCTTCAGTTGCATGAAATAACATTTTCTCATTTTAATCTCTACACTAAGTCTCAGAGGAGCAAGTATCTTATCTAGAGCACAGGAGGTGGTAGGAATAGTGTTTCTGGTCTTTCTCGTACTATTTTATTTAAGATCAGAGATAAATCCATCTATACAGGGGAAAGGTTTATCTGGGCGCATGGTTTCAGCCCTACTTGGTTGGCTCCATTGTCTGGAGGCCTGTTGGCAGTGCAGAGCGTTA
The DNA here is from genome assembly GCA_001685075.1 of Bramus lutescens. Lineage (NCBI taxonomy): Eukaryota > Metazoa > Chordata > Mammalia > Rodentia > Cricetidae > Bramus > Bramus lutescens. The sequence continues at coordinate 12,091 of LOEQ01006109.1, forward strand.
CAGAAGGGAGCATGCACTGCACCAGACCTGTACACCAGACATGCAGGTGCTGGGTTCCGACATCCCTTTCTATGATGTGACCTCAGTGACTTAGTTTCCTTTTACCAAGTCTCGTCCCTAAATGGCCAGTAGTGCCATGACTCAGAAATGAAGCCTTCCACACGTGGGTCTTCAAGGGACACTCAATACCAGACTCCAGTGTGAAGGGAGGATTGAGATCTAGCCAGGTCATATTTATTCCATAGTTCAGTCTTAACCGTTTCATCAATACTTTACATGTGAGCTGTTGTTCCCATATAATGAAGGAGAATTGAAGAGTCATAATCTCTACCCCCAGGAACTCACCAGTGAGGTTTTGGGGTACCTCTATCTTTGAAGCACTATTTTCTTTTTCTTTGCTTTTTGCTCTCTCTCTCTCTCTCTCTGTGTGTGTGTGTGTGTACTCGCACATGCACATATGTGGAGTTCACAGGACAACCTCAGGTGTCAGTCCCAGACTCTTTGCTTGTGTTTCTATGCGTGTAATAGGTTAACTGGCCAGACAACTGAAGTTTTCCTATCTTCACCTCCCATCTAACTACAGGGGTGTTGGGATTACAGACATAGGTTCTGAGGTTTCAAGTTCAGGTCCTTACACTTGCATGACAAAGCTTTTTACCCACTGAGCCTTGTTTCCGGCCCAAGAAGCAACATTTCCTATAGCAGAGCTCCTTTAGATCTGATAATATGTGAGTTTTTGCAGAATTCATAAGCCATTGTTGAAATGCAGCTGCATAATTGTGACAAGGAACAAAAGCTTCAAGGACACAGTAAGCAGAGAGGGCTGGGCAACTATGAAGCTGAACAGTAACAATCATAATTTCAAGACAAGTCATTATCAGGCTAAATGAGAAGCTTATTTCTTGAGCATAACATACTATTACCTGCTTGCAACCAAGAGCCAATCAATATAAAGATTAGCATTGAAACACTATTTTGAATAAAGTTAACAGCAAAAAGAGCAAATCATTTTATGGCTATTAAGAAATTATACTTCAGGGTTGGGGAGATGGCTCTTCTAGAGCAGTGGTTCTCAACCTTCCTAACGCTGCGATCCTTTAATACAGTGAGTGCCTCATGCTGTGCTGACCCCAGCCATAAAATTATTTTCATTGCTACTGCATAACTGTAATCCTGCTGCTATTATGAATCATAATGCAGGATATCTGATATGTGACCCTTGTGAAAGGGCCGTTCAATCCCCCCAAGGAGTCATGCCCCACAATTTGAGAACCACTTTTCTAGAGTACCTGGGTTCGATTCTTAGCACTCACATGGTGGCTAGCTGCCATCTGTAACTCCAGTTCCACGGGATCCAGCACCCTTTTCTGGCCTTGTATGCACAGAATTCACATGATATACAGATAGATATACATGCAAGCAAAACTTAGACATAGAGGAAAAATAATCTTTTTATTATTATTAAAATTTTATTATTATTAAAATCCAAATAATTTACTATGAACTCCCAGAGTTCCTGGCATTTTCTGAGTCTACTTGATCAGCACAGGCTGCCCTTTTCTGCCTTCATCTTTAGACAGCAGGTCCTAGAACACACCAAGTTCTTCTCTGCTGGCCGTCTTTGCACGTGTCTGTCCATCTGTCCAAATGTTTTTCCATCTTGGAGAAGGTGTCTCCCTGAATGGCGTCTGGAGAAGGCTGACCCTTCTCCTCAGACTTCTCCTTTCAGTGTCTGTCTTCTTTCCTTCAGAAAATTTAGCATGGCTTGTAGTAATTCCTTTCCTTGTGTGTTCCCGCTCCTAAACTGGAGCTCCACAGGGACGCGACCTTGTTCACTGCCATCATGTCTAGCCCTTGGAAGAATGACTGGCCCTCAGAAGCTGATTCATAAGTATTTGTGAATGGCTAAATAAAAGTATAAAAAATCATTGTAGACCAGTAGTAGCCAGATGGTTAGTATGGTGGTTGAAGGATATCAATGACATAAACACTGAAACAAAATGAGCAGGGCCTTCCTTCACTCATTTACTTCACGGTATCCTTGAGGCTGTATCTGCAGAACTAGATGCTGGGCTGTGGAAGGCAAATAAACCTCCCCTTTGCTTGTTTTGAATGAAAGAATTACCTGAGAGATAAAAATGACTATTTTCCTTTAAAGTCATGTTATGCTGATGCTATTTCTCTCAGAAGTCTGGCTGCTTTGGGTGGGGTGGGGAGCTGGGTTTCAGGAAGGTGCAGCAAGTATAGCGAAACAAAATTATTTGAAGTGTATCTATGAAATGAACTTCAGAGAATATTTTTCTTTTATCTTTTTGTTTTTCCAAAGAATGGTACTAACAGTTGCTAGTGTATTCAGAAATCTGTGCATTGTGGTGTGGACCACGAATAGACAATATGTATGAGAAACAAGTAGGCAGGGGAAGATTACATCTCAGATCGCTGGAGACTCCAAATACAGGGATGTGAGCCAAGTCATCTGTGAGGGGGGATTATATTATCTCAAACTATTTTTTTAGGTTGAACAAAGATTCAGCTATAAAATCTGAAACTTTCCAAAGGTTGGAGGAAAATATAGATAGATTTAATAATACAAATTACATAAAATGTGAATTTAAAGGATGTAATATTCTCTATAGTGGGCAGAAACCTTATTGAAAGTCTGGTAGTTTGAGTACCTAAGACTCAGAACCTCATAAGAGAAGACATAGAGGTGGTCATTGTATTAGTCAGGATTCTCTGGAGGAACAGAACTCTGTGTGTGTGTGTGTGTGTGTGTGTGTGTGTGTGTGTGTGTGTGTGTAGGATTTATTAGAATGGCTTACAGGCTGTGTCTGGCCAGTCCAACAATGACTGTCTTCCAATGGAAAGGCCAAGAATCCAGTAGTTGTTCACTCCAGCAGGCTGGATGTCTCAGCGGGTCTTCTGTGTGTGCTGGAGACCTGAAGAAAGTTCTAACACCAGTGAAGGGAGGCTTCAGCAGCAAGGCAGATGAACTTGCCGGCGAGAGTGAGGGCAGGGGGACAAAAGACAAAAGTTTTCCTTCCATGTCCTTTTTGTGGGCTGCCATGAGAAGGTGTAGCCAGACTTTGGGTGTGTCCGCTGACTGCAGATGATCCAGACTTAGGGTTGGTCTCCCACTTCAAATGATACAATCAAGAAAATCCCCCACAAGTGTGCTCAAGCTGCTTGGGTTTTGGTTGATTCCAGATGCATGGAGTCAAGTTGACAACCGAGATCAGCATCACAGGCAGCAAGTCAGAAAGTGGATTGTTTCTGGAACTAGGAGGGAGCAGATCCATTGCCTCCATTTTTCAGAGTTAGAATATGGAAGCTCAGTGATTATTTCCCACTCCAGTCCTACAGCTGGCCAATAAGATCCCTTTGCTCAGCCCTCCTGTGCTTGAGGCCGAGGTTAACCAGCTGCAGAGAGCTGGAGAGACAGTGCAGCTGGTAAGGCTGCTAGAAATTTGAGGCGTGGGCTGTTCCAATGATGTTGTTCAAATACAGGTTCCAAGCAGAGGAGTCGGGACTTGCTGGGAGAGTTGTGGCAGGGTAAAGCACTTGAGTGCAGGCGAACTGAGTTTAAAATTTTAGTTAGAGATTAAATGTCTTGTTATAATTCAAATAAGTTATATATAAAACCTTGTATATATAATATATAAAGCTATATTTCATATAGTGCTTTTATATAATCATATATTACTGCTCATTTTTCTGGAGACCTGAACTATTCTGAGCAGAAAGATGAGAATCTGGATGTTTCTAAGCACTCCAGAGGGCTGTCTATACTTCAAGCTTAGTCCAGAATACGAAGTGTACTGTGTGAGGTTATGTGGGTTCAGACCCAAACCAGCTCATGAGATCATGTAGTCAGGAGCCCTGTGTGTGAGGCCACTATCCCTGGGAAGGCTTTCTCAAGGTGTGTGCAGGTGCAGCATTGTTTCTGACCTGGGAGACTCTCAGTGCTTTGGGGTTGAGCCCCAGAGACAAGCAAACATCCCAGAGCCTCCAGTTCCTTCAGGTTGCTCTCTATGAAGGCGTGTTTGGTGGTCTCTCTGTCGGTGCTAGGGGATGTTTCTAAATGCAGTGGCTTTTCCTTTGTTTTTTGTCTTCCACAATCATGATCATTCTAATAAATTTCTCTTTGCTTATGGAAGCTCTTACCCCCAGGAACAGGAAAAATGTGTTTTGGAATTTTCCTTTGTTTTCTCATGAGCACTCCCAGTGAATATTTATTTGGGTTAATTTAATACCTTGTTTTGCTTTTTGAGACAGGGTTTCTCTGTGTAGTCCTGGCTGTCCTGGAACTCACTTTGTAAACTGGGCTGGCCTCAAACTAAGAGACCCACCTGCCTCTGCCTTCCTAGTATTGGAATTGATTAATGGCATAAGCCACCAACCCCTGGCTTAATATCCTTTTCTAAAAAAAAAAAATCATTTTTTAAAGTTTTAGTCAGGCTTGGTGATTAATCTTTTAATCCCACCACTTGAGAGGCTGAGGCAGAAGGATCACTGTAATTTCAAAAGAGTAGTTTACATTGTATGTTCCAGGCCAGCTAGACTTGGCTACAGTAGGAGACTCTTTCAAAAACCATGAAAACACACACGAAAACAGGCTTGTATGTGCCTATTGAAATAGTAGGAAAGATGAAAGATAGGTGCAAAAGTAAATCTTTTTTTGCAACCCAGAGCTCATTGTCCAGTATGTATTTTATAAGAAAGATTACAATTTTTCAAGATGGTTCAGTGATGGCGGTGTTGATAGCGAGGTTAGCTCTAAGAATAAGGAGTTGATCTTTAAAAACACAGAAAAACAGTAGTAATACTTTCTTTTCTATTATTGCTGTTGCCTGTGAGTTTTCTCCTGCTTTCTCTCACTCTTTTTTTCTTTCCCTAATTCTTATTCTGTTCAGTTTCATTTTATCTATTGTAATTTTGGAACACATGTGCTCAGCTCTCTTTTAAAACATAGCTGATGTTGATATTTCTTTTAGGGGTGAATCGGGTGCCGGGAAGACAGAGAATACAAAGAAAGTCATTCAGTACCTTGCCCATGTTGCTTCTTCACACAAAGGAAGAAAGGACCATAATATTCCTGTAAGTCTTTGCTCTGTTGCTTTTTGTCTGCAATCTGCTCTTTTATAATATCAGATGCAAAACAGGAAAGTGCAGCTGCTGCATCCACTGCTCTGGCTAGCAGCCCCCTGGCCACACACCCAGCAGCCTTGCTTCTCCTTCCAGTTGGGAGGAGCTAGACACAGTACAAGGAAATTAACTAGGCTTTCTCACAAGGGAATTATGGCTGTGGCTTGAAGCCCAATTTCTGGCAGAGATTGATGAGAATGGTTATAAATGAATGAGCAGTACCTATGAAGATTTCTTATTTCCACCAAGTGAGTGTCTGTAAATGACTTTAGTGGTTCTTTCCGGACTACAGAATAATAGCCTGCAGCTGGTGCCTAGAGCAGCTCTAGGGGTTGGGGGATCTGTGGGAAGAAACCATGGATGGTAAAAGGTAAAAAACACAGACTATGGGTGCCAGTGAACCTCTGATGTTTTGAGACACTGTGGTAGTTGGTAAGTTTTCGTGTGCCAGCCAAACCAGCTCCCGCTGCACACTGGCTTGATGCTTTGTGCTAACGTCTGCCTATCTGTTTGTAATGAGCAGCAGGACTCGCCTAAGCCAGTGAAACCCCAGGCAAGTGATTTTCCTTCTGCTTCTCAGTCTTGAGTGCCTGCCCTGACTGCTGTCTTTAGAGCGAGCCTCTCCTAGAAACATGTAGCACTCTTGGTTCTAAGTGGAATCTTCTAAAACAGGATTTAATGCTGAAAATGTGTTGCTAGAGTCTTACTCTTTCACACAAAGCAGCATGCATTTGTGCTTTTCAGATTTGTGTTCTAGATAACCTGAATATTTTCCCTTTATCATGACATTGAAATGCATGTTTATGAAGTCTTTAAAATTAAAATGTTTCATCAGTCATATTAGGTGGAACTGTCTTACTATTAGCAAGCACATGAAAGCTTTGCTTTATGCTATACATTACATTCTAAATTGGGGACACCTTGAAAGTTGTTCCTTTGTGGCAACTAAATTTCTAATGGGTTTTTATGGCGTTTTATAATTTATGCCTGTGTGTGTTTCAGCCAAAAGCTTGCCTTGTTGTATTTAATATCCTCAATAAATGAGAATTTTCTTTGTGCTGGGCAAGTAGTGGAGCAGTTATCAGCTGCCTGCCTTTTAGCCCCAGCATGCCCAACATTGGACAAACCACAAACGAGAGCCAGACTTCCTGCTTCCCAGGAGAGGGAGGACAGAACTGAGCTGGAGTCCTTGAAGAGCAGGACATGGCTCTAGACCAGATTCTCACCTTGACACTGGAACAGTTAGGTTTATGTCTTCCACAAGCAAGAGGCAGTGATGTTGAGGCATATAATTGCTCTATTAATACATATAGAAAAGGTCATACATACCTCCATACCCAGAGAAACTGTCACAGATGCTGAGACTCTCAAGTATCTTTCTTAACATATAAGGTGAGAAATTGTCCATCACTGGAGCTCTGTTTATCTTTGAAGGCCTGGTGGTCTTTTGTGACTTGCTGCAACCCAGGTTAGCAATGTAGCTGGGAAGGGATAACACATGAGTTATCATGAGACAGCACGAACAAGAAACCTGTGCATTCAGAGTGTACGCTCTATGGCCTTTGAGTCGGCACCAAGAGCACTAATGAGAGTGGTAACTATGTAGATTTTCCAGGTTCTCAGAAGCATGGGCACCATTGCCGTTTAGACTGTTTCGATGTCATTGTAAACTGTGGTGCATCCCAGGTGTATGTGAGTAGCATGCCATACTTGGATGCCTCAGGGGTTCCAGTCCACCCTGGAAGCAAATTCTCCCCAAGGAGGAGGCTGCTGCTTTGGGCTGCACTGTCCCTGCTGAGTTGCACGTCTCTGCATGTTGGCTATGTGCACAAGCCACAGGGCTGCCTTTCTACATTCATTGCTGCCTTTCGAGTCTGCAGTAGCTATGTGATGTTTGGAGACATGTGAGCGTTGCTTCTCAGTTGTTCTGCAACCCCCGGAAAATGTGAGCTTATGCTCTGTACCTGAGCGGGATTGGCTCCAAGCCCCGCTCTCTACCCTCCTCCTATGCCAAAATCCTCAGGTGCTCAGGTAGCATATATAAAGTCGAGCCTGTGCAGTCCTCTTGTGTAATTTAAGGCACACTAGAGTACTTATAATCCCGGTTACAAGATACATACTGCATAAACAGCTGTTGTGGAGATAAGGGGGGGCTGTATGTTCAGTACAGGTGCTACCCCCAACTCCAAATATTTTAGTTGCATTTTTGGTTAGATTTGTGGGGACAGAACCTGCAGAGGGCTGACTGTACCTTGCAAAGTTGCTCTCTGCTTTAGCTTCATTTTCTTCTCCATTCTCTTCCTTTATTCCACTGGTTTCTGAATTTACATGGAACTTTATTGGCCAAATATTGCAATATAAGTCATTCTGTTCAGTTTGCCCATTTGCACGCACAGCTCTGTGCTTTTGTATATTCACAGTTACACAATATGGCATCCTCACCAGTGTAGGACATTTTCATTTTGTCTCCCCACAAGAAACCCCGCTGTCCACTTGTCCACTAGCAATAGTTACCTCCCGTTTCCTCCGGCCCTGGCAACCATCGGTCCACTGTTTCCTATGCGTGTGCCTATTCTGGACATTGCACATGAATGGGAATTGTTTTCTGACTTCTTTCACCTGGGATAATGTTTTCAAGGTTTAACCTACACTGGATCATTAGAAGCAGAGCATCCTTTTCTGTGGCCTAATAACGTTCTGTTCTATTAAATATGCCCCAGCTTACTTGTCTACTGAGCAGTTGGCAGATGTTTGGGTTACTTCGTTTGGGCCATTTTGAACCCTTGGGTACTTGGTTCGTAGGAACCAAGTTTCATTGCTCTTGAGCACTCACCTGGAATGGCATTGCTGGGTCATGTGGAACCAGGAGAGCAAACACGAGTGTTTGTTTCTCTTTGTCCTCATCCACACTTGGCAAAGCGACGTCTGCCCTCTAGTATAACCACCAAGTGGTACGGCATGTCGCTTATGTTCTCCTTGAAAATACGAGTAAATAAAAGAAACACTGGTTTTCAAAATTCAAGTTACAAAAGTAAACTTCAGGCAAAGATTTATCTGTGAACTTTCAGATATGTTTTATAACGTAATTGAAAGTTATATTTGGCTTTCCGCCCTCAGTGCCACCTACCAGGCAGCTGCAAGCACAGTACCACTGTGGTTTTTCTCCTCCTGGCAGGTCGCTCGGAGGCTTTCCGTGTCCATTGCCACTCCAAGACTCAGGATGGGGCATTTCAGAGTAGACCTGGAAAGTTTTAAAACTTTACCATTCACTAAGAATGATTTCTTCAAGCCCATGCACCTGCCTCTCGGCATCTTCAGACAGCTGTGTCCTTCCTCAGGGACCTAAACTGCCTTGAAGCAAGGCTAAGGAGACACAACAGAGAGGGAAGCCAGAGCATGCTGTCGTGTGGCTTGCATTGGAATCTGATTTTCCACTGTGGTTGAGACCTCCTGCCTTCACCTTCTTAGTGGTCTGGGGCACTTGTGCTTGGCCCTGCAGAGTGCAACAGGTCCTTGCCCCATGACAGCTGCTGGCTGACCTGGAGTTTCGAAAGAATATATTTAAGCATTTCAAATTCATCTTTACCAAGAGGATGTTGTATATGATAGAATAAACACAAGGATATAGTTTTCAGCGTGATTGATAAACTTAAAACAATATATAACTAAATACTTAGAATTTTGTAAATGATTTAAATAATGTTTTCCCCTGCATTCGTAGGAACGTTTCTTGATATTATATAGAATAGAAGCAAAGGTGAGTGCTTGCCTAGTTCTAGTGGGAATATAAATAGTCTTATTCCCTGTAGTTTTTAGAAATAGGAGTACTATTTAACCTAATTAATTTCATAACTATAAGACTGTGGTAGTAGTTTTATATTAGCTTCATGTAAGATCTTTACTTGATCTCACCGATGTCTCAGATGTGTTAGGAGAAAACAACCCCATGCATGGCACCATTAGGAAAGCCAGCAGAAGTGACACAGAATTCTTCTGGTCTGCATGTTGACTTTGGGACCCTCAGCTCAGATCATAGGGTTGTCTTTGGCTCGCTCACTATCCCTTCCCAGGTACTACTAGACTATTTTACTATTTTAGGACTTATCTATGTCCACTCACACATTTGCTGATACTGACATAAGGGAAAGGAATTGGTGAGAGAAATGTGACTCCAAGAATCCCTGTTGCTAGGCATAGGGGACCAGGAATGCTGTACTTTATTCTCTTCCAAGTTGGGATGGCATCTGTCCAACTTGGGATAGATTATCGATGTTTTAGCTATGACTTGGCAGGAAGGCACATGACTTTAAAAGATCTGTATTTCAGATCTCCATCTCACAGTAGGTGCTTCACTCACCGGAGCATCTGTTTCCCTGACCATTCTGCTTTCTAAACCCACAAATTGGACAGGATAGCAAGCAGTCTCTCTCTGAGCTGCATCCCCAGCCCTTACCAGACATTAGTACTAATAGCTCTCAGTAATCAAAATTTGTTTAGGATTCCAGCCATCTTTAAAGAAATTGAGTGACTGGGAGTGGTAGCACATCCCAGCAATCAGGAGGCTGAGGCAGGTGGCCCCTGTGAATTGGAGGCCAGCCTGTTCTGCATAGTAAGTTCAAGGACAGCCAGGGCTACATAATGAGACTTCAAAAGGACTCTCTCTCTCTCTCTCTCTCTCTCTCTCTCTTTGTTAGCATATAATACACAGAGATTTACATAAAACAATCTAAGTATTTATAATCCAATAAACTGTAAGATTCACTGCACAGAGGAGTTGGTTACCTAATGCCCAGAGAGTGAAATGCTACTAGGCAATGAATAAAAGATAGGACTAGTTCTTGACTACATTCAGCTGGACACAGTGGTAGACTGTGGTTAAGGCAGTTCAGACAGAAATCAAGAGCATGTTCGAATGTTTTTGGGTGCCTTGGGAACACTGTTCTGCCCTTCAAACTGCATCATATCACAGAGTCCCCACCAGGGGTTGCAGAAACCGTGAGGTCTTCGGTTGGCCTTGCTGTTGCCCCAGCTCCATGAGTAGCGGCGTGACACTGCAGCATGCACTGGTTCCTGTTTTGAGATTGGATAGTGGCACCCATCCTGCATCGCTTGATAACTTCAAATCCTACTTGAGATTCTTTATATTTCATCTTTTTTGCTTAGAGAATCACATTTCCTCGGAGCTTCTATTTATTTTCTTTAGGTCTAGAATATTGTGGACAATTTAAAGTACAGGGATAAGATTTGTGTTTGTGGGGAAAACCAGATTTATTTAGGTCATAAAAGATAATTCTGTAATTACATTCCAGAAACATCACATCACTTTAGTGTTTTTCTTGGCCAGGCCTGACATCATGCGCTTTCTCCTGCAACTTTCTGTTGGGTTTCATAAACTTACACCTCTCATTTGAGAAATCTGTTTTGTAGCCTAGTTTGCGTATAAAGATTAAAGTGTGGTCTATGTATTAGTGAAGTGAGTGCCTTGCCATTTTAGCCAGCGTCTGACGTAGAGGTGGACTGTTGTCCTATCTGCACTGTGGCAGTGGATGGAAATGCCCACCAATACGGCGGAGAGTATTCAGTCAGCCCCTTAAGGCCTTCATAGCAAGCAGGATAAAAATCAACAGCAGTGGTAATGTGTTCTCAAACAGGCTGTTCCACTCTGTTTCATTTCATGGAAACCAATTGCTAAGTTTTATTTTCTGCCTAGTTTAAACTGTTATCGGTCCAACATGACATTTTCTTCTCCAGTGACCCCCCCAGGTGCTGGGTTTTTTTTTTTTCTTTCAGCAAAACCCATTATCAGATCCAGGAATAAGGAGCTGGCAGAGGCCCCTGATGACAGCAGGATGAGAGGAGAGGGACAGGAAGAGGGTGGTTGTGTAATGGTTTTTTCACCCCAAGGACTGAAGTAAAGACACAAGATTAACATACATCTGTTTTTATTTATGTGTGTGTATGTCTATATGTACGTGTGATGTCTTTTAGGGGGAACTTGAACGGCAGCTTTTACAAGCAAATCCAATTCTGGAGTCATTTGGAAATGCGAAGACTGTGAAAAATGATAACTCATCTCGCTTTGTAAGTGGAAGAGCCCCCAAAAACTTGGACTTCCTTGGGTTTCTCATGAAATGTCTACTATGACTTGAGCAAATGAATTGGTTTTTCTTTTTAGATTTCAAGAAAGGCTAAATTGATAAATGTTGAATTACTTCTAGTAGCCACATATGAAAGTAATTGTAGTGTATTTCAGTTCATATGTTTTTATATGGACACTTAATTGCATAAGAACTCTTTGCCTTTGCCAGTTATTCTATTATGGGATTGGCATAGATAGTGGTGTGCTGGCTAGTTTTATGTCAGCTTCACATTTAGTCATCTGAGAGGACAGAGCCTCAGTTGAGAAAAAGCCCCCATAAGACTGTGCTGAAGGCAAGCCTGTAGGGTATTTTCTTAATTAGTGATTGATTTGGGGGGCACCCAGCCCATTGTGGGTATTCCCATTCCTAGGGTGGTGGATCTGGGTTATATAAGAAAGGTTAAGCAATCCGTGAGGAAGGAACAAGCCAGTGCTCTTAACCACTGGGCCATCTCCAGCCATTGGAGAGAGTGTGGGTGTGCTGTTGGTATCTATTGGGTAGAGGTCAGAGATGCTGATAAGCATCCCATAATACATAGCACAGTTCCCACAACAGAACTGCCTGGCCCCAAATGTCAATTATGCCAAAGTTGAAATTTTCTACTCTTGAATGTACATGCAGATTATAGGTCAAACCAAACTAACACTCATGGAGTTTATTTGTAAAGTATACATGAGGGTGCTGGTTGGTTTTGTCAATTTGACACAAGCTAGTGTCACCTGAGTAGAGGGAAGAGGAATTGCTCTTCTTAGATTGGTCTGTGGGTGTGTCCACAGGCATTTCCTTGATTAGTGATGGGTTGATATGGGAGGGCCCAGCCCACTTGGAGTGGTGTCATCCCTTGGAAGGTAGGCTTAAGAAAGCAAGCTGACTAAGCCAATAAACAACAGCCTTCCGTGGTCTGCTTCAGTTCCCGCCTGCAGGTTTCTGCCTGAGTGATTAAGGCAGTATTCTTAGATATATAACCCTCATTCAGCCAAAAGACAAAGGTATTTCTGAGTTGTCCACGTTTTTTGTACAGTATTGGGGATTTCCTTTTTCATTTGTTTTCAGTTTCTCAGGCATAGTTTAGTAGTTTTCCGCTAGTATCATAAGGTGTTAGCTACACAGCACTAAATCAGGTTTCTGATTTTAGTCATTTCAAAAAATTATTATGTAATTAATTTCACTGATTGAGTACAGTTCAGTTAAGATACCCTTTCCATATTCCTCTGTGGGGGTTTACTTTGGTTCTTGGAGGACTTGAAAGTAACCAGTGATCATGACTTAGTTTTAAATTTGAGTATTGGTTTATTGTGAAGTTCAATTAAATATTAAGCATCTATTCTTTGCCAAGCAATTCTGCTGTTGAAGTGGTATCTCTGTGAACGTCTTCTAGAGCTCTAAAGCTTAGCAGACTCTAAATGAAATTTTATCTTCTTTCGGAATTTGTTCCATTGTGTCTTACATTAAATCAAACAGTTGCTTAAGCTTAAAGCAAAATAAAAACAGCAAAAACCTGGGAAGTTAAAATACCTAGGAATTCAGATCTTTTTGCTTCGCCCATATCCCAGCTAATAGTGAATCCAGTTGATTAAACCTCCAGAATGTGTTTGAGATCTGCCCACGTTGCTCCCAGCTCCCTGGATGTCTGGATGTCATCTGAGAAGTTCTCTGTCATTCCTGCTTACAACCTGAATATTTCCCTCCCAGCTCACTGCAGCCAGTAATTACACGCCATCTTCTCACCACAGTCAGTAGCCATCCCTCCCGTGAGAATGTGAGAGCTCAGTCTGGAGGAACCTTGTCTGTCTTGTTCCCCACTGTGCCCTTGGTTCCAGCACTGTGCCTCACAATATAAGCAGATATACTTATAGGATCCATTTAATCAAAATGCCACTAACTGCCAGTGACACTCTAGGCCTGGGGAATGTCTCATTGGGCAAACCAGAGTCCTGCCCTGTACATTTTCCTTTAAACATTAATATTCTCGGTAATATGCCATATCGTGTAGTGTTTACTATGTTACAGCCTAACAATGTGTATGTTCCTGTTTTTGGACTGTGGGTTCCATTTATGCCCATGGACAGGCCAGGTCTTGGGTTAGGACTGGGGTCATCCTGAATGTGATTTAATGTTAACAGATGAGTTGTGTGTGCACAGTGAGATTTCACACAGATGAGCTGTGTCTGCACAAAGATCTTGCGCAGATGAGCTGTGTGTGCACAGAGATCTCACGCAGATGAGCTGTGTGTGCACAGTGAGATCTCACGCAGATGAGCTGTGTGTGCACAGTGAGATCTCATCCAGATGAGCTGTGTGTGCACAGTGAGATCTCATCCAGATGAGCTGTGTGTGCACAGTGAGATCTAATCCACATGAGCTGTGTGTGCACAGTGAGATCTCATCCAGATGAGCTGTATGTGCACAGTGAGATCTCACACAGATGAGCTGTGTGTGCAGTGAGATCTCACGCAGATGAGCTGTGTGTGCACAGTGAGATTTCACACAGATGAGCTGTGTGTGCACAGAGATCTCACACAGATGAGCTGTGTGTGCACAGTGAGATTTCACACAGATGAGCTGTGTGTGCACNGTGTGTGCACAGTGAGATCTCATCCAGATGAGCTGTGTGTGCACAGTGAGATCTCATCCAGATGAGCTGTGTGTGCACAGTGAGATCTAATCCACATGAGCTGTGTGTGCACAGTGAGATCTCATCCAGATGAGCTGTATGTGCACAGTGAGATCTCACACAGATGAGCTGTGTGTGCAGTGAGATCTCACGCAGATGAGCTGTGTGTGCACAGTGAGATTTCACACAGATGAGCTGTGTGTGCACAGAGATCTCACACAGATGAGCTGTGTGTGCACAGTGAGATTTCACACAGATGAGCTGTGTGTGCACAGAGATCTCATCCAGATGAGCTGTGTGTGCGCAGTGAGATTTCACGTGGGTGAGCTGTGTGCACAGTGAGATTTCATGCGGTCACTGTTTACAAGCCATGTGCTTGCAGTGAGACTATTTGAGACTGTAAACTCCCTGAGCTTTAGGAGCCTTTTGGTTCCATTTCTTTGATCTGCTATAGCCGGCTAATTTCCTGAGGACTATCTTTTCTTCTAAAGATGCTAGCATGTGGTTTGCGTTAAGGGATTCTTCAGGAGAGCATTATCCGTATGAAAATAATCATTCACAGTTAAGCCAGTCCTGTTTATGAGAAGTGAGATGCATTCCAGATGGAGGCGATTTATAGACAACGGCTTTCTCATAATGAAACTTTAAAACAGGACTTTGGCTTGACATGGTTGTTTGAAGCCGCAGACAGATCTCTCAGAAAGCTATTATTTTTTATTAATTGTGTTCTGCTGCTAAATCAACCTGAGCCAGTTTGACAGTTCACAGCTCTGCTGTCCCCTCTGGTAGATAATTAGTCTCCAGTAGTCAGAGCAGAGTGAGGGCGTGGGAGTCTCTCCCTTATTTGATTCTTGGACTGCAATGAAATAGAGTCACAGGTTTACACCTTCACATGTAATACAAACATTAAAAAGCCCTAAATGCTCTGACCAAAGCTGTCCCTGGAAGGTCAACTGTAGCTCATGGGACAGTATCAGAGATGCAGTACAGTCTGTGCCGTGGCATCCCAGATCAGCCGCTGCATGCACTCTCAGCCTTTTCGAGCCGAGCCTTCTGTGGAGCTCCAAGTGCCAGACCTTCTGGGCTGCCTGGAGTCTTGACATCTTCTTCACACCTAGGTAGAGTGGGCATTTTTAGTTAGGTTGGTCCTTAACTCCTAACACAGCTCGTGCTATGCTGGTGGTTTCTGATAATAATTACATTAAGTAACAGGCCACTTAGTTCACATGCAAACTCATTTTAGTAACAGCAAAACTTCTGGAGTGGTTTGGAGGTTAGGATAATTGAAACATTTGAGGTGGCCATCTGGCCTTTGGATTAAACCCTAGCCACTACTCCTCGGATAACCTTTCTTTTGTTTAAGGAAAATGGCTGCTCCAGAGAATGGAATTTAAAATGGAGTACATGTACATCACGATCCACACTCAGGTGTTTAAAGTAAAACATGGCTCACATATGATCGAGTTAGGTGCCAAACTAGCAAAGGTAAAATAATTACAGAGTATAAAACAAACTGCCTTTCCCTGAAGTAGCTGCTCACTAATAATTCGTTATACTTGATAACTCCAGGTGCTTGATAGCCACTCCAGAAAAGTTCCCAGAGGTTTGTCCGCTCAGGACAAATGTTTAAATAAGATAATGACATTTTCTTTATGGAGTTAAGAGGGGCAGGCTGGCCTGTGAAGATGAAATTCCTAACAACTTGTGTTTTAAGGCTGGGGTGTAGTTCAGAGTTACTGTCCAGCACTTGGAAGGCCTCATGTTTAGGCCTTAAGCTAGGGGGAAGCGCTTCTCGTGGAGACAGGTCCAGGTTTCTGTGTAGAATACTCTTTAACAGGCACTTCCAACAGGCCCCGTGCAGCCGAGGATAGCTCTGACTGCTGTGCCAAGGACGGTCATATTCGTGGCCTTTTTCTTTGGCTTTTTTTTAGTTAATTGGTGAGATTCTGGTTGGCCATTAGAAGTACGATAGTCTGAACTTTATGGAGGGGAGGGTATATTTAGCATGGATTTCTTCACTTAATAGTTAAGAGATAGAGGAACCACATAAAACTAAGACTCTTGTTTCTCGGTTTAGTCTGGATTTATGTTTCCCTAGAAACATTCCTCACCTGAGTTCTTGGCAGCCTCACCTGAACAATGGCACATCTGCTGGCCTGCTTTTCACCTAATTTACCAAGATATTCAACGTTAAGGGGAATTTAAGTTTTGGGTTATTTGAGGATATTCAGTAAAATGATGTGTTTTGAAATTTCACTTTTATCACATTGTTAAGAGTCTATGCATGACCACCATTTGGCTTAAGACTGTTGTTTTATGTTTTTGAGATAGAGTCGATTCTAGGACTTTGACGGTTACCTTGTTCTGGTTTTAGAAAGGCTAGTTCCTTTTGAGGGGAAGTGGAGAAGGCATAGGGGAGGAGACATTCACACTCCCTCCTTCTTCACCCCTGCATCCCTACCTCTCTGGAGTCCCGCCTCTGACTCTGCTTAGTTCTTTACCTTCACCCCAAGTACCATCCTTGGCCCCCACTGCAATGGCAGAGAGACTGTGGACCCAGTTAGGAAAAGGAGGCTGAGCTAGGGAACTGATGAGGGACTGGAGCACTGCATGATGGGAATGCCATTGTTGACCTGAGAAGGTACCTGAATAGCTAAATTACTTTAAAACACTCTCTTGTAGATTAACGGTTATGAAAGCCAAAACCTGAATTTTCTTCCATTTCTCTTTGGAGTCTGATATCCTTTCTCTAGTCACCCATTTCCTCATCCCTAAAAATCTGTCTTCTGTGTTGAGCTATATCATTTTTCCCCTCCAGTTCCATTCACCATTATCCTAAAGTGTATGATTTCATTCTTCTTTCTGCTCAAATCAAACTCCATTGTATGTACATATCTATACACAACTCCACTATATGTACATATCTGCACACAACTCCACTGTATGTACATATACCTTCACTCTATGTATATATCACACTACCGTATGTACATATACACATGACTGCCCTGTATATGTATATGCACATAACTCCACTGTATGTATGTTTCTACATATGATTTCACTGT
Source organism: Bramus lutescens (assembly GCA_001685075.1). Taxonomy (NCBI): domain Eukaryota; kingdom Metazoa; phylum Chordata; class Mammalia; order Rodentia; family Cricetidae; genus Bramus; species Bramus lutescens. The sequence goes on from LOEQ01006109.1 coordinate 29,058, forward strand.
ATGTACATATATACATAACTCCATGGTATGTATATATCTACACATACATCTATTGACAGGCACCTAGGCTGACTCCATGTCCCAACCTTGTGAATACAACCATGATAAGCATGGGTATGAAGTTGTTCCTTGTGGACCAGCTTCGTTTTCTTTGGGTATGACCTGGGCCTGGTGTAGCAACTCATGTGGTTGTTCTGCTTTCAGTTAAGTGGCATGCTGTTATGCACTCTGTAAAGAAGTTGGACCTACCGTCAGGAGGTTAATCCTTACCTGTTCCTCCTTTTGGAAATGATGAATGGAGCTTGCATGATTTGCTGATTAGCATTTCCGTGTAGCCAGGACCTGACAACATCCTGGTTGCTCCTATCTGACTATCACCCTTATTTTCTGCGTGCAAATTGATAGAACATTTATAAGTAGGTGTTTAGTTTCATAACTTGTTTTGTCACTGGTTATAAGCTTGGCTAGGTTTCTTTTTAATAGTTGTCTTCTGTCTTAATCGTCTTATATTTCTTATCTGTTGCAAAAAGATTTAAAATAAAAATTTTTTAAAATAAAAAGAAGTTGGACCTGTTGGTGTAAGCTGTAAGCTAGTGTTACTGGATATAATGTATTTATGACTGGACTGTTTTCTTAAGTAGGAAGTAGGTGATACTGATTGTCTTGATGAACCTTCCTGCAGTGTTTAAACAAGAGGCTTGAGAACTATTTGCTTGGGCAGTTCTGGCAATGTGTAGTGGCCTTGGAATAAAAGCATTGTCTTTTGACTACTGTCTCTTAAAATAGCAAGTCTTAATTAATTCAGTGAGCTGTTGTGTGGCTGGAACAGCTGTTGAAAATTTGTGGAGAATTTGAACCCACTTTTATAACATCAGGACCCAATTTTAGTTTCTGAAGTTTTTGAACCATTAACTATCCATATGGAGTAATGGTTTAACTTTATTCTTTCTTGCAGTGAGGGCGGGGGGATCTTCCCAGGAACAAAGACAAAATAAACTTATCTTTAGAAATGGAATCAAATACACTGTCTTGTAATTAGCATATGGATCCACTGAACCGTTTTCTAAATCTTAGAAACAGATGGAGTGTTAGTGATCTTATTCTGTGTTGAAACATTGTGTTGTTTCATCATCCAAGGAATTGGATCATTGTTATTAAGTATTATCAGCTATGTTAAAGAGATTAAAATCACAGTTGGAGATGGAGCCAGTTGATGGCATGCTTGCTTAGCATGTTCCAGACCCTGAGTTCAAGCCCCAGTACCCCATACCTGAAGTTTAAAATTATAAGAATACTGGGATTGGAGCTTGGAAAGATAGTTCAATGGTTAAGAGCACTTGTATTCTTCTAGAGGACCCGAGTTTGGTTCCTAGCACCCATGTCCGGTGGCTCATAACAACCTGCAACTCCAGTTCCTAAGAATCTGATAGCTTCTACTGGCTTCTCTGGACTCTTGCATACATGTGGTACACATAAACCCATGTAGTAGACACACACATATACAAATAAATAATAAAAAGAATAATGGGGTTGCCTGGGAGACTAATGTGGTAACTAGTGCATTATCTTTAAGTTGGTGTATGTCTTAGTTATGGTTTCGTTGCTGTGAGCAGACACCATGACCGAGGCATCTAATAGAAAGCATTTAGTTGAGGGCTTGCTTACAGTGTCAGAGGGTGAATCATATCATGGTGAATGAGATGGCGGGTAGGCAGGCAGGCAGGCAGGCTGGCATAGCACGGCACTGGAGCAGTAGCTAGGAACTCACGTTTGTTCAGATCTGCAGATTAGAAACAGGTAGAAGAAGCAAGACTTTTAAAACCTCAGAGCCTACCCCAGGGACTCACACCTCCTAATCCTTCCTAAACAGTCCATCACCTAGGAACCAGGCATTCAGATGGCCTCTGGGGGTCATTCTCATCCACATCAGCACAGCCTGTTTCTCAATATGTTAGAAAGTGTGAAAGAAGACTAGACATGCCTTTTGTAAGCCACTTTAACTTTCTGGAAAACTATTGAAAACCCAGAAGTTTGTCTTGTATGTTCTTGTATATAAATGTATGTGATAAGGCTCATCGTGAACCAAAGCCAAAGGCAACTGTATATATGTGATTCATATGGCAACTAATCAAAGCCTTTTCCATTTCCCCGTAGGGTTCAGAAGCAGCTCCCTCAGAGGAGGGCCTCTGAGACCCCACTGATGGAAATTAGTGGTATTTTTACCAGTGTCAGTACTTCTAACAGTTCTAGAATAAGCCCTTCTCAGTCATTGCTCATGTTCCGGTTTTGGCGAGTATTTAATTTGGCCTTTTATATCTTATAAATATAGTAAGCTGCAGTCAGGTTTATCTTAGTCTCGCCTCTCTTGTTTTCATCCTGTCTTTACCAGTTTGGGTACTTAGTGTAATAATAACTATCAAAGAATTATGAAACAATTCCTGTTTTCTCTTGCTCCAAATGTTTTTTTTTTTCTCCCCTACAAATGTTTTTGTCTGTTTGTGGTGGGAATGCTGGGGCACAAACTGTGCTTGCTGGGCCAACATTCTGTGACTGACCCTTGTCCCCAGCCTGTTCTCTCCTAAGGGTATATAAGGGGTCAAGTTGCTCATGTTTATGAAACTACTTAGCATTTTGGAAGAGATGTCCTGTTTTACTACTTTTTATAATTGGACCTGCTCAAGTTTCCTCACCCTCCATTTTTTAGTGGATCTCTGTTCTCCTTCCATTTACAACTTCAGCCGGAATGGTTGGAGTCTAGCTTTGCTGTTCCTCTGAGACGCCTCCTGCCTCAGGCTACTTAGGAGAACTTTCAAGTCCTAACTGGTAGGGAGAGGTTCATTCCTTTACTACTTTCCTGCCTTTTAAGATTTTACTAATCTTTTTCCTGTATGTGTATGTGCCATGTGCATGGGTGCCGGTGGAAGCTAGAGCAGGGTGCCGGGCCCCGGAAACTGGAGTTATGGGTGGTTGTGAGTCTGATGTGGCTTCTTGGAACTAAGCTCAGGACCTCCGAGCAGTATTCTCCAGCTCATCTTATCCTTTCTTAACAGTTTCTAGATTTCTTATATCACAGTCTAGGACAGTGGTCTATCCTACCGCTGCTCTTTTACATTGGTGAGGTTTTTCTTTGCCTTTGAGGAGGATATATTGTCTTGTTCTACTATAATACTTGGGTCCTCTGCATCCTTATTTATCTCAAGTTTTCTCTCTTTTCAGGGCAAGTTTATTCGGATCAACTTTGATGTAACTGGCTATATTGTTGGGGCCAACATTGAAACTTGTATCCTTTTTCGCAATTGCATGGTCCAAAATAATGAATTCATTTCCCTGCAGCCTGAAGCAGCCATCTATGATATCACACCTGGTAGGAGGACATAAGTGACATTGTGACACATGCAGGTATTTTCAGTTACTGGTTGTCAGCTCCAAAATGGGGTGGATATTTTTGTTGTTGTTGTTGTCAAAAGCAGGCCACAGAGACTGGAAAGATGGCTCACAGGTTAGTAGCTCATGCTGCTCTTGCATGGGATGCTGATTTGGTTCCCAGCATCCATGTCAGGCAGCTCACAACTGCATCCCAGCATCCATGTCAGGCAGCTCACAACTGCATCCCAGCATCCATGTCAGGCAGCTCACAACTGCATGCAACTCCATTTCCAGGGGATCCGTTGCCCTCTTCTGTCCTCCATGGACATCTACATACACATGGTGCACATAAACTCACACAGGCCCCCATGATTATTCATAAATATAAATGGCAGATCTTTAAAACCAGCGCCAAACTTGTCAAGCTGAGAGTCCCACACTCCGTGGTGTATGGCTGGACAGCTGTGGCTGTTTACCATATTATGATGATTCTGGCTGTGTCTCTGTTCAATGAGACAAACCTATGGAATTATAGAGTTAAAGTAATTTAATAAAGTCATAGCAAAGTCAGGACATAACAGATACATAGAGTAATCCTAAGATACATCATTGCATAGAATGGCCTGAAGGAACAATGGGTACATATGACACAAATTTAGGGGGACTGGGACTATAGCTCAGTTGGTAGGCTATTTGCCAGCCCTAGATTTGCCTTGTCACACACAAAATTACTGTTTGGTTAGTGAGTTAATAAATAAGTAACAATTAGTGAGGCAATAATCTCCAATGATGGAAATTCATTTGCTATAAATAAAGGCTAGGTGGGAAAGTTCCTGTGAATTAAGAATAGAATTTTGTACATTCAAAGCCAGGATGGGGAATGATGATACAGCGAATGCACCGTTTGGCTCATTCATGGTCATCTGTTAATAACACCATTCATCATACTGTGTCTCACCAAATGATGAGACCATGGTGGAGCTAGTCTAGCTAAAAATTCAGGTACCTTGCACTTACACAATTAATTCATTTGGTAGCCCCAGAAGAGGTTATCAGTTTGGAAAACAATGAACCAGATTCCATGAGCACCAGTGTGCCTGCGGACCCTCCAACACCACAGCAGCATCTAAGCACTGTACAGAGGGCCCAACACATCTTACACTGAGCTCTGCATTTGCAGACGGGTGTTCTTTGTCTCAAATTCATGTCCTGCTTCCACGGAGTTCTGTGCTGGGAAGCCCAGGCAGGTGGATCTTCATGTTTCAGGCAATGGTCTCTCATGCTTCAATGCAGGGAGCAAAAGACCCAATGGTCAATGTAGTAACGATGCCAAGGCCCTTGGGAGACGAACCCCATGTGCAAAGATGGAGAGCCAGCACCCAGCACATGCAAGGGTTTTTAACAAGGGGAGTGTCACAGGAACAGAATGGTCAGGCACATGTGTTCTGGGTCACACTGTGATGGTTAATCTTGATTGTCACCTTAATGGGATTTAGAATTACCGTAGAAACAACTGTCTAGGCAGGCCTGTGAGGAGGGACTGTCTCTGCTTAGCTAAAGTGGCTGGTACCATCCATGGGCAGAGGTCCTGGATCTTTCCTTGAGTTGCTTCTGTCCGGAACTGCTACAGCAATGAGAAGAGGAACACATACCAACTCTATCTAGTTTTAGCTCTTCATTCATTAACTGTCTCCCAGCTGCTTTCTCTGTGCCCCCTCCTTACTTGTAACCCTGTGATATCCTGGTGTTAGACACCATCTACCTTAAGCAGCTCTGTGTCATTCATGGTTAGTAGCTTCCTTCACGTCCTGTGTAGTTCTGTGTCTTTTAACACAGTCCACAGCACCACGTGGTGGGTGGGTAGCAATGGAGTTGAAGGAGACACCTGTAATCTTTTCAGTTCCCTCCCAAATCAGTGCATCTAGAAAACTAATAAAAATCATAAGCTGCATTTGTCTCATACAAAACACAGTTCTTTGTAACTGCAGAAGTCCCCCTCTTAGTAATTAAATCCTTAACCTTCTCTGCTCAGACCTTCTGGAAAAGTCTCGTGCTGTTCGTCAAGCTAAAGATGAACGTACGTTTCATATCTTCTACCAGCTGCTGTCTGGAGCGGGGGAGCACCTCAAGTGTGAGTAGTGGGGTTCCTGCTCCTCTGCATTCAGTTATCTCCTTGACTGTTGCACTTAAGTGGCAGGTGTGTGCGTTTTGCTGTATTGGCCTTTGAAATTTTCTGTAAATGAAACTAGAATTGGGTGTGCTGGCACACACCCTTAATTTCGGTAGTTGAGAGGCAGAGGCCAGCAGATCTCTATGAGTTTGAGGTCAGTCTGGTCTACATAGAGAGTTCAGAACCACCAGGGATCAAGCAACCCTGACTTAAATTAAATTAAAAGCCATCTTTGTATATGTTTCTGTTCCAACATTTACGATGGAAAATGGGGGAGTGTTTACTTAATAAAATGAAGAATAAAGCTTTCATTCCCTGACTTGCAACTAAACATAGACTGTATTCACACTAATACCAGAGTGAGTAGTGTGGGCATTTGTTTATTGGTGTTTATCACAAGGACTGGAAGCTTAGGGCTGGGCAGAGTAGAAAGTAAAATTCTTAAAAAAATAAACATTTAATATGAAAAGAACTTAAGGCAAATGTGGTCTAACCTCAGCACTCAGGAGGCAGAGGCAAGTGGACCTCTCAATTTGAGGCCAGTCTCATTTACGTAGTTTCAGGCCAGCCAAGGCTACATAGTGAGACCCTGTCTAGCTGAGGCAAGAATTTTGCTGACTCAGAAATACTAACAAGAGAGAGGTGTACAACTATTTTGTTCGTTGAGTCCTAGAGTCAGTGTTTCTGCACAGTTACTGTGTATATACCATGCAGCTTTACAGTAGATACCCGCTGCAATTAGACTTTTCTCACCTAGAATACTGTGAATACATGGAACTAGAAACTAAGTAGGGAAGCCTGCGAGGGGTAAAACTCGGCAACACACAGAATACCAAAAAAAGAGAGACCAAACACTCAAGATGATTGAAAAGAATAAAACTTGGAGACTTTCATTTGCAGACAACTGGAATTAATCAAAACATTTTCAGGGTGTTGACAGAAGGTGTTGGGGGAGCAAACAATTCCTATAGAGGTTCAATGTGGACGATAGTTGTGTAGCTTGGTCTGTTTGTGGGGCCCCTAGCAGTGGGACCAGGACCTGTCCCTGGCGCATGAGCTGGCTTTTTGGGACCTATTCCCTGTGGTGGGATGCCTCACCCAGCCTTGACGCAGGAAGAAGAACTTGGTCCTGCCTCAAAGTAATTTGACATGCTTTGTTGACTCCCCTGGGAGGAGGTCTTTCCCTTTCTCAACAGAGGAGGAGTGGATGGGGGGGCGGGGAGTAGACAGGAGGTAGGGGTGGGAGGGAACAGGAGGAAAGGGAAAGTGTGGTTGGTATGTAAAGTAAATGAAAAAATTTAATTTAAAAAAAAGTTCAATGTGATATAGTTAAGAATTGGGGAAAGGAGTGGCCCAGGGACTTCTACAGAAGAGCAAGAGAGCCAGTTACCTGTCAAGATAAAAATACAGAGTAAGGATTTCAAAGCTTTCATTCAAATGATGGCGAAAATATTTAAACCTGGAAATTTTAATTGCTTCCCAGCTACACAGTTTCAAATAGAAAATTATACAAATCACTAATGCCAAAAAAGCAAAACAGAAAACAAACTGCAGAGGTGTTTACACATTCACATCTGTGTATGTTCACACATGGTGTGAATTAGCAAGGAAAAGTATGCCGCAATGGGTTGAATGGCCAGCCCATTATCCTGAGTTCCCGGTGTTCAGGGGTAGAGTATTTCAGTCTGATGATGACCATGAGCTAAACTTTATCCCTTGTGTTTCCTTTTAGCTGACTTACTCCTGGAAGGTTTCAACAACTACAGGTTCCTCTCCAATGGCTATATCCCGATCCCTGGGCAGCAGGACAAGGATAACTTCCAGGAGACCATGGAAGCAATGCACATAATGGGCTTCTCCCACGAAGAGATCCTCTGTACGTGTCCTAAGACCCCACTCCTCACTGTCAGAACTCCTGTGCATTTGCCATAAATCACCCAAATTAGAAAGTAACTGGGAAGCTAATAAGAACTGTCTGTATTTTATGAAACTCTGAAGAGTTACCAAAAAGTTACACGGAGCCAGTTTTTAGGACCAGATAAGTTGGAATATGTCTCTGCTATATTTTGATGGCTTTTTCTTTTTCTTTTCTTCAATATAAAGCAATGCTTAAAGTCGTATCTTCAGTGCTGCAGTTTGGGAACATTTCTTTCAAAAAGGAGAGAAACACTGATCAAGCTTCCATGCCAGAAAACACAGGTAAACTGATGAATGCTACTTTTGCTTGTTTCCTTTGGACTGGGTGCTGAGGTAGAGTCTCACTGTGGACTACAGGCTGGCCTTGGACTCTTACATCCTTCTGCCTTAGCCTCCTGATTACAGGAATGCAGTGTGTGCCATACTCATTGGGAGTCTAGATGTTCTAATGTGAAATTTTTCTGTTTCTAAATGTTGAAAATAGATTTAAATAAACACTGGTTAGGAATGACAGTTTGGATACCAAGAGGATGTGGCTGCAGGTATTGGGAGCTGCCATGTTGTTTCTGAAGGGACATGAGCCTCTCTTGCCTAGGAGGTGTCACGGGGACATCCACAGTGCACATGGTCAGTGAATGCTGACATGAAGTCACACCACCCACCGTCGAAATAGTCTTTTTGGGATAGGAAGATGGCTCATTTGCTAAAATGCTTGCTATGTAAGCTATGTAATGGACCTGAGTTTCATTTGAGAACCCACCATAAAAAGTCAGGAATGGGTCACAAACTTAGAATCAAGCAAGATGGACATGGACAGATCTCCGAGGCTCCCTGTCCACCAGCCCAGCCCAATCAGCAAGCTCTGAGCCAGTGAGAGACCTATCTTAAAAGTAAGGTGGATGCCACCTGAGTGCCAACAGCCACCAGTGCCCTGTACCTTCCACATGTGTGTGCATACATGTACTTGTACACAGGAGCACAGACCTTCCCCCAAAAAGCCCTTTTTGATAACCCACTTGAAGTTTGTTAGTGTTTAGTTCTGTGTGACTCTGGAGGGACTGACTCATCTCCTGAATCAGTGTGTCTCTCTCTCTTGTTTTGTTTTTGAGACAGGGTTTCTCTGTGTAGCCTTGGCTGTCCTGGAAGTCACTATGTAAGCCAGGCTAGCCCCTCGATCTCCCTAACATCCATTTGCCTCTGCTTCTGAGTGTTGGGATTAAATGTGTGAGCCACCATACCTGGGCCATGGTTACCATTTCTTGACCAGGCTATGGACCATTTTCCTACAGCTTTTGACCACTAGGACCTCTCTGTGTGTCATTCAATATAAAGTTAGATTAGCGGCAGGGCTCCATCCACCATGTGCCTCTCACCCAGTCACATCCAGCTTAGCAGAGTGATTGAAGACATGTTACAGGACAGTTGTTTGTCTTTAAGATCTTAACGTGAGCAATAGGTAGACAAGGTCACTCTTCTAGAAGGCCAGGAGGGCAAAGGCTTGCTATCTCTCACTGATGGCCTGTTGATCCAGAAGAAAAGAAAGCATTTTTCATCAAACTTAAAGCTTTGTTGCACTTCAGGATTTGAGTTTCTAGAGTTTTCCTTTGCTTAAATGCCATGATTGGCTCATGAGTAGACAAGGAACATTTAGGGAACTTTCTCCCTGCAGTTGCACAGAAGCTTTGCCACCTGCTTGGGATGAACGTGATGGAGTTTACTCGGGCTATTCTCACCCCCCGGATCAAGGTTGGCCGAGACTACGTCCAGAAAGCCCAGACCAAAGAACAAGTGAGTCTAAGGAATACTGTCCTTTCGAATGCATGGCATGATAAACTGTGGGCATTTAGCTTCTGCTTGGTAGGCACCAAACTGAGTTAGTAAGAGCATGTGGAATTACCTTGGCGTTAAATGAGTTTTGATTTTCCTGTAGTGATTTACTTTTTTTTTTTTAAGATTGATTTTTGTAAGTAAATTTGAAATGTCATCTCCAGTTGTCCCCTAGCTGACAAATAATCTGGTAGACAGATAGTATGTTTCATAGCAGCCAAACAAGGCCAGGCTCCCACTGTGCCGTCTTCTTACTGGGTGGCACAGCAGCGAGAACATAGGGGTCATATTTACTCTTTAGTTGTGATGGCTTTAAGGACATTAATAGCTTTGATTAAGAAGATTGGAAGATGACCCACATCCCAAATCCCTCATCCCCCAAGGACAAACTGCCAAGAAACCAGACTAATGAGAGATGCTGTTGCCCAGGGCTCTAAGGCCAGGGGAGGGCTTTGCCCAATCGCTAAAGTGATTAGCCACAATTCTCATTAAGTGCACTAATGCCTCTATTGAAACGTAACAGTGAGATATAATTAAGCAGTAAATTCTGTTTGAAGTGTGAGTTCTGTATGTATAGCATTGAACACCATATTATAGCTACAAGTGTTAAGACTGCTTCCTGGATAAAAGATTGATATTATCTAATTACAGGCAGATTTTGCAGTGGAAGCACTGGCAAAAGCTACCTATGAGCGGCTGTTTCGTTGGCTCGTTCACCGCATCAATAAAGCGCTGGATAGGACCAAACGCCAGGGAGCTTCTTTCATTGGGATCCTGGATATTGCTGGTTTTGAAATTTTTGAGGTATTCTTCATCTCCCTCCCTTTTGCCCATTTTTCTTTTTTGTGCCTTCTCCTAACAAATGTTATGGTTCACTTATGTATGCAGTTCAGGGCCTGGCAGTCAGAAATAAGCAGGTACATTCCGTGCTCTTTGATTAGAGCCCAACAGGAGACAGCAAATAACCACTCAGCTCCCAGAGTGAGAGGGTGCTGTGATGCAGAGAGCTGGGGAGGCCCCTTGAGGTTGCACGCTCGCTCGGGAGTGTCTGAGTGGTGACAGGCATGCTTATTTATGTGCTGTCGGAGTGCTGAGTGTGCTGTCTGAGGCCTTGAGATCTAGACATTCCTGAAAGGCAAGAAGCTGTCCGCCCAGAAAGCTGAAGATAGAGAATCCGGATAGGGTTCTAGATAGAGGGTCCGATATAAGAGAAAGTATTTATCAGAGTTAGAACCCTCTTCTGGCAACCTCAGTTACTGCATGTATGTTGTTCATAGACATACATGCAGACACATAAAATAAAAATACTTTTTAAGAAAGTAATGCCTTTTAACCTTTTTAAATATTGGTAAGGAGTTAACTTGATAGTTTAATTTGATATATACTGAGGTGGGGGTTATAAACTCAATTAGTGAAAAATGAAGGGATTTTTAAGAAGAAATGGTGCTTTTATATTCCATAGAGATTATAAATAACCTAAAAGTTGTAAAAGAAATAGAGCTCACAGGTTGTTGGCTTATATATGTTTGACTTTTATACTTAGGTTCTTTTTTAATATATATAAAAGAAAGCATTTAATTAGGGGCTTGTTTACAGTTTCAGAGACTTGGTCATTATCATCCTGGTGGGGGCGTGGCAGCAGGTGTGGTGCTGTGAGGTAGCAGAGTGGGGGACAGGCAGAGACAGACCGCTGAGCCTGGCAGTCGCGTCCCAGGCCACACCTCCTAATCTTTCTAATCCTATGAAGAGTTCCACTCCCTGGTGACTAAGAATCCAAATATAGGAGCCACCTGGGGGATCAGGAGACCAGCACTGAGTCACCTCTGAGAAGTACAGGTCATCTCAGCCAAGCCATCTGGGCACTGTCCGGACTGTGGAGCCACTACCACCTGGTGCAGAAGTACCAGGCCCTGTGTGCAGTAAGAAAGAAGGAGGTGCTTTATGTGCTGGAAGGACCAGGAAAACCAAGGAACTGTGGTTAGCATGCATCAGCATCCTGTGGCTTATGTGTTTGAGAGAAAGGATTAATTTGCTTTTATTTTGTGTTTTTGTTTAGCACATATATTAAGAGATGTTGGCCTAGACCTGGAACTAGGTCATAGAATGGTTAATTTAGTGGGTTCAGCCATCCAGAGCTCCCAGTGCTTTGCCCATGAGCATCTTGGTTGGGAGGGTGAAGGGAAATTGGCAGCGGTGGCACCATAGTGTGCGAGTCCCTCCTCCTGACCTCACTGTTGACTGTAAAAAGTATAATTACATGAATAAGAATTTACATTCTAGGGCTGGTCGGGTAGCATTTAATCAAGGCCACATTCCCAAAGGAAAGCATACAGACAGGTTCTCTCACCTGCGTGTTATCCCTTAGTTTCTTACTTTGGAAGCTATTCCTAGTGGCACTAGGTTATATAATAGATGTCACAGATTGGCTCTTGCAGTCGCAATTAGTAGGATTTAGTATATGTAAACTGTCTAAAGATGTGGAGACCCTCTCCACCCTATGCTCAGGCCTGAGGTCTGGTAAGCTGTAACAGTTATGTCTTCAGGATATTGTTGCTACTGCCTGAAGAGCACCTTCTAGGGAAGGTGGGCTAAAGCATCTCAGACAGGACTGAGGTAACACCAGGTTTACCAAATAGATTATGTCTACTATTTTGTGTTGCTTGCTAATAATTTTTTATAATGTTTACTTATATTTTTGAAAGTCAAAATATATTCACAGCGAGTATAATAAATACAAATAAATAGACAATGAGATGGCTTATGTACTGAGAAGAGATTTTGAGAAATAGTATTAAAATAAAAAAGAATTAGATTACACACATTTATGAGTGCACAGACTATTTCTAGAAGGGTCACAAGAAATGAATGATCTGGCTGACTGTAGAAGGAACAAGTTGGACCGAAATGAAGCTTACAACTCAGTGTTGCCCTTTGTACATCTAAAATTAATGCCATGCATGATTAATTTTAAAACCAGGTTTTGGAGGGCAGTGGTGGCACGCACCATTAATCCCAGCACATGGGAGGCAGAGACAGGCAGATAGATAGATCTCTATGAGTTTAAGACTAGCCTAGTCTACACAGTGAGTTTCAGGACAGCCAGGACTATACAGAGAAACCCTGTCTCAAAAAAAAAACTAACAAAAGATAATGATAATTTTTAAAAAATAATAAATGGGGAGCTGGAGAGATGGCTCAGTGGTTAAGAGCATTGCTTGCTCTTCCAAAGGT
>LOEQ01006109.1:70489-82860 GCA_001685075.1 Bramus lutescens
TCCATGCATACGCAAGCAGCTTACGACCATCATGTGATCCGGGAGTGATCGCTGATCAAACGGACTCGGGCCATATATGGAGTTGTTTGTCACAGAGAGCACTCGCTTTCGGGATCACGGAGAGCGGATGCCAGCGCCATCTTTAAGGTGCGGCTCCACACGGCTCTCTACAAGCTCACTCTCCAGATCTCCTCAGCTCATACATAACAGTGCGAACTTCCTTCCCCAAAGGGAGACATGGTTAGACACGACCCAATATTTCTTTAAAATTCTATCCACATTCTCATTGATCTATCCCCAGCCAATCTTGGTAGGTCTCAGATGACCAAGCACTTGACTTGGGTTATCAAGGCAGTGAACCACATCCATTCCCAGTGTGTGTTCTGCAGTGTGGTGAAAGGCTACTCTGACTTGCCTTGCAGAACGCTTGAAGAAGGAGGAGAAAACTCGACAGGAACTGGAAAAGGCCAAGCGGAAACTGGACGGTGAAACAACCGACCTGCAGGACCAGATCGCTGAGCTCCAGGCACAAGTTGATGAGCTCAAAATCCAGCTGACCAAGAAGGAAGAGGAGCTTCAGGGCGCGCTGGCCAGGTCTGCAGTGCCAGCACATTCTGGGGGACAGCTGGATGGGCAGGCCCACATTCCTGCATCTCGGGCCATGTCTGGGAGCATCAGAGAGCCCCAGGGAACAGGATGCAGTTTCTTTAAAGTCAGTTATGACACATGTTCATGAAAAACCCAGCAGTACACAGTTTGCATCATGGTAATAAGGTCTCTTAAACCACTGTCAATATTTAGACTTCCAGATGATTGTCACATCTCAGAATCCTGGGAGGGTCACACAGAGAGCCAGCTCCTTTACCACACCAGATGGTTTTTTCTGTAAGTTACAAATTAGTTTCCATGTGTTTTGGAACATTGGAGGAAATAATGTTTCAGAAATATTTCCTCTCTTACTCCATGATCTGATACTTAGTCCAAAGCCATTTGGAATATTCAAAACATTTCAAATGTTTGTTTATATCCAATATCTCATTTTTAAAGAGTTAACTACTTGGTTACATGGTCTTGGAGCTTAATTTAATTTATAACATGTTTTAACTCAGAATAACTTGTAATGGGGCTGGATGTAACTCGGCTGGTAAAGTACTTGCCTACTGTGCCCAGAGCCCCAGCCTGACCCCAGCACTGCAGAAGACTAATTCTAAAAGTGCATGCCTGGAGGTAGGGGCAGGGGAATCAAAAGGTCACAGTCATCCTGGGTTCAATGAGACCATGTCTCAAATTTGAAAAAAAAAAAGAGAGAGAAAGAAGAACATCTTATTAAAAAATGTTGCTGGCCTCACTGTGAGTCCAGCCAGATAGTTTCTGTCTTGGAAGCTGGCCTTCTCACTTGGGCAACTCTTAAGTACTGCTCCCCACCAGAAACCCCTGCCAACACTGAAACCATGCGTGAGTACAAAGATGTTCCAAAGAAAGGGGAAACTGAAGGCGTGAGGGTTGCAGACCTTAACCATAGGTTTGCTCCGGCTGGGACAGCCCTGCTCCAGCAGTGTTCTGACCGTAACATTTCACCTCAAAGGACGTCTTAAAGTAGAGGAACACACCTCTCACTTTGACGCCTGCTGTTAGTTTGGAAATACCTGGGAACCATTGCACCCATCTGGCCCTGGGGGAGGAGGGAGGTCAGAGAGAAGGCGCAGCCCAGCCAGCACCACCTAAGTGCTTTGTGCCTGGATCTTTTGACAGAGGAGATGATGAGACGCTGCATAAGAACAACGCACTTAAAGTTGTACGAGAGCTGCAGGCCCAAATCGCTGAGCTCCAGGAAGACTTTGAGTCTGAGAAGGCGTCACGCAACAAGGCTGAGAAGCAAAAACGGGACTTGAGTGAGGAGCTGGAAGCCCTGAAGACAGAGCTAGAGGACACTCTGGACACCACCGCAGCTCAGCAGGAGCTACGGTAAGTGTGAGGGGCTGCCGTGCTGGGTTTTCCTTCAGGATATCGTTGGCCAATAGCCTGCTTCCCCTTGGAAGGATGACAGGGAGCCTGGTGATGATGTAGCTGTGGTTGTGACCAACCACACTGCAGGTTGAGAGATGTGGTCAGAAGCTGAGGTCAGAAGGGTGGGGCACCCATACTCAGAAGGGTCGCAAAGAGATTTGTAGAGGACAAGGGACAGAACCGGAGGGAAAGAAGCAATGAAGTAGCCTGGCCCCCTGCAGGCACTACAGTCGGCAATGGAAGTCGAGCAGGTGAGGAGGAGCAGGTACAGATAGGTGAAAAGCCTGGAGAGGCGGCTCAGATGACGGTGCTTGCTGAGTGTGGACTAGGCAGGGTCTCCTCCCCCAGGAGCCATGCAGGGGCTGTACCCACATGCATAGGTAGACACAGCATGAGAAGGTTCATTTTTAAAGAGTTAACTACTTGGCTACATGGTCTTGGAGCTTCCTAGAGAGAAATTCTATGTCAAAACCTTGAAATGATGAGTGCACATTTACCAAAACCAGCGTGTGCTCGGTGTTGGCATACAGGGAGTGTGGTTGTTGAGTCTCAGGGAGAGATGAGGCTTTGGGATCCACATACAGACCAGGATCAAACTGAAAACATGATGAACTGGTAGCAGGGTTTGCTGGAAGTCTGGTTGCAGGACTCTAGCCACGGGGTATGTTGAAGTGATCTCTGCACTGGCAGAGAGCAGGCCAAGTCTGAGCCAACGGGACTGATGACTGAACTGGGCTTTGGTGACTCTTGTGTTTAGACAACATTTAATCACAGAGCTGGCAGCTGCATCGGCCCTTTCGTGGCAGTGACCTCTGCCCTCTCTGGTGAGAACATGGAGGGAACACGTCAATGGGAGGCAGTCGACATGAGCTATGCGTCCAAAAGCAAACATCAAGTCTTCAGAGGTGCCCTTGAGGGCAACTGTGGGGCTCACAGCAATCAAGACAGCTAGCGTAGGTCTTGGCAAGAGTGGGGTCCACGGAGAGGTGGGTAGTCCAGGGACCTCCCATGTAACAGGCAAGAGCTTGGACACAGATCTGTCTCGTGACTCCAGGTTTCAAGTTCTAAGCCATGTACTTAAACATGGTACTCAGGTTGACAGATTTAAACATTGGCTCATCTAAAAATATTAAATGGGTAAGCCAGCCCTTGGGGCGTGAGCGTGGGAGTGCTGGCCCCACTACTGTTGTCATGCAGCAGCGTGGACAAGGGACAGATGCCCCCTTACCCTACCCCGGCAGGCAGGAGAGCTGGCCTTGGCCCTCACCAGCTGCAGCTGAAGCTGAAGGGCAGGCATTAGTTCCCTGTAGCTGCTTCATGAAGTTGATGAGAAGGAGACTTGCCTTTTGATGTGGTGGAGGGTTCCAGTTCACCTTCAGACCTTAGCTGCTGCAGAGGTCTGATGTACTCAGGAAGCCAGACCACACAAAAGCACTTGACAGCCCTTATGGCCATCACAGTGGATAATGGTTCTAAGTCAGCAGCAGGAGGGCAGGTTCACTTGTCTAGAAGGATTTCTGATGCCACAGTAATGAGCATGCCCTCTTACTAGAAACAGCCTGTCTGGTATCTGTCAAAGGACGTGCATACATTTACACTAAGCATAAACAGCAAGTAGTTTTAATTTAACCGGTTAGCCATTTCTGATCTTCACTTAATGTATCCCTAGCACGAAACGTGAGCAGGAAGTAGCAGAGCTGAAAAAGGCTCTTGAGGACGAAACTAAGAACCACGAAGCTCAAATCCAGGACATAAGACAGAGGCATGCCACAGCGCTGGAGGAGCTTTCTGAGCAACTGGAACAGGCTAAAAGGGTGAGACCCTGTCTTGTTCTGAGTCCCAGTGAACCTCTCTCTCTCTCTCTCTCTCACACACACACACACACACACACCCGACAGACCCATTCGGCCATTCCATCTAGCCATCCCGGCTAGCTCCCAGCCCTTGTAGCACACTGCTGGCTGCTCAGCTGAGGCCAGTAGCCCTGCTCCAGTGCCAGCCCCTGCTCTCCTCCGGCCTGTGCTGTTCTCACCCCACCCATGTGCTCCCTCTGTCTCTTAGCCTTGTCCAGGATGGGCTGCCGTCCTTGTCCTCCCCCACAGGCTTCCTTGCCTTCCTGCCACTTTACCTCCGTTCCTCTCTCTCTTTTCTGCTTAGTCACTGTGCAGGGGGATGGTATTATCAGTTAAGTGAGGGCCAGTCTCTGCTGAGGGTCTTGGCTTCAGCACTATAGGGTGACCTGTCATTGTCGTTTAAAAAACAAGGAAATTGAGGCTCAGCAGCATAAACTAGGGTACCCAGCTAGTCAGTGGAAAGGCAAATTAAAGCCATGTCCTGTGGCCACAGAGCCCTGGGTAGTGTCATCTCTAACCTCAGCTGTGCTCAGAGAGACCCAACCCTGCTCAGGCTCGTTAGAACATTTGGAAAAATGTCTTAACTAACAACTTGTTATTCAGTGCACATAGTTTATTCCTTCTGCCCGAAATGGACAAGAAGACAGTACAGTGAGCACCTCGCAGTCCATAATGCCCCAACAACGTGCAAGGTTTCCCCATACAGAACACTGGCTGCTAGGACAGTGGGTGGGTGCGTGCATTCTTCCTGCACATGTGACTGTGGCTCACTGTGTACCTCTCAGGAGTCTGTAGACACAGAAGCAGTGACTGTTACAGGGCGTTGTAAGACAGATGCTAAAGNCCCAGTTCAAAGCCAATTTGGAGAAGAACAAGCAAGGCCTGGAGACAGACAACAAGGAGCTGGCCTGTGAAGTGAAGGCACTGCAGCAGCTCAAGGCTGAGTCCGAGCACAAGAGGAAGAAGCTGGATGCCCAGGTCCAGGAGCTCCATGCCAAGGTGTCAGAAGGTGACAGGCTCAGGGTGGAGCTGGCCGAGAAAGCAAACAAGCTACAGGTAAGCTGAAGTCTAGTATGTTCTGTTAGGTACCTGGAAGGTGCCATCACAGGTAACTATGGCAACTATGGCAGTGAGTGTGTGTTTGATGGAGATAAATAATCCTTGCTTTAAGGAAGACATGTGTGTCTTTTAGACCTGCCACGTGCTACTGTCTGCTGTGACTATAGGTGAGTGTTTTTCAGCACAAGTCTGTCTTCTCTCTTAGTCTAGTAACAAAAGCACTGAGGAGACTTGCTTTACACATGAATGTTTAAAGTACAAATTGGTACAGCTTCCTTTTCCCAGTTTCTTAGTTGTGTATTGTAAGCCATAAAACTAAATACTCTTGGGACCCCCAAAATCGGTGTCTTTCTCATTTATCCTAGAGAAATAAAGCTCCACCCAGGTCAGCTTTAAAGCTGTTTGCCGTAGAGGTGTGTGTAAAGGCATCGAATCAGAGCTACCATCAGAGTCTAATAACAGGCATCAGCGCAGCCAGTAAAGCAGCGTACAGATGAGTCTTTGTTTGGAAGAGATGCTTCTG
Organism: Bramus lutescens; assembly: GCA_001685075.1. NCBI lineage: Eukaryota > Metazoa > Chordata > Mammalia > Rodentia > Cricetidae > Bramus > Bramus lutescens. The sequence continues at coordinate 75,932 of LOEQ01006109.1, forward strand.
CTGCTGCTGCTGCACTGAACAAAATATGACATCACAGAGGCTCAGGGTCTCCCAGTGGTCCAGTGGTTTGCTCCAGGCAGGGAACACGGGACAAGGAAGGAAGCTGGAGCTGGTGGAGCCTGTGGTGCCAGCTGTGGCCTGGGGAACCTCCAGCCCAGTCCCACTGCAGCACTCAGTTCCTCCAGCAGGGCTGGTGACATTGTGTCAGGTGTCACCCTTCAGGAATCCCATCAGACGCTCAACAAGTGGCAGGCAGGTCATTAGGGAAGTGGGTCGTGTAGGCACTCTGCCTGCAGGGACAGCAGGTGCTCCACATGGGACACATTGTTTGCTCAGATAGTCTAAGCATAGTGTACCATGCTTAGCTTTTAGGGAACTGTATGACCCCACCTGAAATCCAAGTTTCTGCATCCTGGCCAGGGATGTCCAAGCAGGTCTTTTAAAGAAAATAGCCTCTGGCCTGCTGTGTGCAAAATAACTGTGTGTGCCTGTGTGTGGCTTTACACAGCTCTCTGAAGGGGGATGTTAGGAACAGCATCTGAACTCTGCATGGCCCAGAGGCAAGGTGAGCAACATCAGTGTTTCCTGGAAGCACTAGGTTCCTGTGGGCATAGGTGCCTCCACTGTTTCCTCTTCACACCAGCTCCACATGCTAGGCAAGAAAGCCAAAGGTCATAGAAGCTAAGGGCCTGCTCTCTGGCCCTTATCAGAGCTCCGGTGGAAGGCAGGAGTTCCTTCTTAACCCCAGAGCTCTTCCTCAGCACCGTGTCCCCAAGAGCAGTGAAAGGAGAGGTCTCTGAAGGAGGCTGTCTGTGCAGTGTGTCTGTCCTCCCGTGCTCCTCTGTGACAGTACAGCCAGAAGACAAATGAGGACACTCTTCTGAGCCCCTCCAATTCCACCTGTATCCATGGCACTCAAAACAATAAAATAAAAAGACATCTTAGACCATAGGGACTTTTTTTTCCCTCTTCTTAGAAAATATTTTTAAGCTATCTTTTGTTTTTAATGAGTGTTTTGTCTACACATATATGTCTGTACTATGCCCACCAAGACCAGAAGAGGGCACTGGGTCCCCTAGGACTAGAGTCAGAGGCCATTGGGAGCCACCATGTGGGTACTGGGAACTGAACCCAGAACTTTTGGGAGGCATCTCTCCAGCCTCTTTTGGCGACATCTTTCATTGAGGAAGAAAGGGGGGAAATACCACATTATTCCTGAAGCCTGACCATCAACAGCTATATTTTCAGCCTGAATATATGCCTCAGCTTTAAAAGCTGAAGGAATTTTTGGCTGATTACTAGTATGCTTATTTCCTTCTGAGTTCCTTAAATACGATTTCAAATTCTGTACAAATGTAAATTCGATGTGCCTAATGTAGATTAACACAAAAGAACACGCCTGCTGGCCCAAAGAGGTGCTTCACAATGGCAACAGCAGTGACTTCCAGTAGATGTAGCTTCGTTATTTGTTTATGGTGAAAGTAAACACAGACAGGGGCATGGCATTGAAGCACCCCTGCCCGTTCAGTGGGAGGCCGCAGTGAGGTGGCTGTGGAGCAGGTTTTAGCACGACTTCAGGTGGTAAGCATTCCTTGAGTGTGCTAGTCAAAGTCCTCATACATGCGCACACGCGTGCACGCACACACACAGAAGCAACACACATGTGTGCACATGCACTATGTTCTCTAGGAGCTGTGGTGTTTTTCTCACTGTGGACCAAATTTCATCCTTACCTCCTTGCAGAATGAGCTGGATAATGTCTCAACCCTTCTGGAAGAAGCCGAGAAGAAAGGTATTAAATTTGCTAAGGATGCAGCTGGTCTCGAGTCTCAACTACAGGACACACAGGTATGCTGGGGGAGCAAGGGATGGAGTGGATATATGTGCTAGATTTTGAAACATAGAACTTTTGGCCAATTGATAGGATGAGAATAAAATAAAGCTTTGAAGTTCTGTCAGAACGTTACCTGTGTGCCCAGAATGTGTACTGAATGCATTTCAGTGGTGGAGCAGCTGATGAGACAAACATGGTTTTAGGTGAGGGGCTCAGGATGGGGTTAAAAGTCTCAGGTAGAGAGCAGAAGAATTAAGCTGTTAGGGACAAGTTCAGCACCCAGTGCAGACCCTGTGGCAAGGCACAGCCTCGTCAGGGAGACCAGAGGAGGCAAAGGCCCTATAATGCCACTAAGAATGCTCAAGTAGCAAAGGTGTGCTCGCATTTATTTACATTTGGGGAAAGCAGTCAAGCTCAAAATAGAAAGGAAAAATGATAGCGGGGTGGCCAGGACTGATCAGAAAGAGAAATGCCTGCCAAATGCTGGGACTGGGGTGGGGGAGTACAAAAGAGGGGACCACAGCAGGGACATGTGGAAGGCAGTGGTGTCACGTAGGCCTGGGCGAGAGCTGGCTCTGAGCGGGTTTTGTTATAGATGGTTACAAAATGGTCTTGCCTGTTCATTGGTGTCACTAGGCATTTCTTGGCCACAGAGGAACTTTCTTATTATGACATCGTCAAGAGAGATTTATTTTAGTTTCTTTGTTTTTCTGGTGGGGCTTGAGCCAGGGTTGATGATGGGCTAACCTATGTTCAGTCTTACATATACTGGAGCTCCAGGATTGATGATGGGCTAACCTGCACTCGCTTTTACACACACCGGAGCTCCAGGGTTGATGATGGGCTAACCTATGCTCACTCTTACACACACTGGAGCTCCAGGGTTGATGATGGGCTAACCTCCACTCACTCTTACACACACGGGAGCTCCAGGGTTGATGATGGGCTAACCTATGCTCACTCTTACCCACAGGAGCTCCAAGGTTGATGATGAACTAACCCTATGCTCACACTTACACACAGGAGCTCCTTCAGGAAGAGACTCGCCAGAAACTAAACCTAAGCAGTCGGATCCGGCAGCTGGAGGAGGAGAAGAGCAGCCTTCAGGAGCAGCAGGAGGAGGAAGAGGAGGCAAGGAAGAACCTGGAAAAGCAGCTGCTGGCCCTGCAGTCCCAGGTGCGTGTCCCAGGAGCAGTGGTGGCCTAGATGTGTGCTGGGAGCAGCGGCTGGCAGGCCGTGTGGGATTCTGTCACTGCATTTGGGGCAGTTAATTAGGCTGCACTAAATTAAGCTCATTGCATGTGTTTTTTCTTTGACCCAGCCAAACGCTGATGTCCTCTTCCTAATGTTGTAACGTTTAAAGACAGAATTGTGGTTTCTGTGAGGTTTCTGTTCAGCCGCCATCTTACGGCTGACCCAAGGGCTCCTTCTCCAGCATCCACTTCTCAGTGCTGGGTTATAATACTGAAAACGAGGGTTTTTATTCTAAAAATGCAAATTCGGATGAATTCTTATGCTGACCCTTTTTCCCTTGCCCAAAACATAGTTGGCTGACACCAAGAAGAAAGTGGATGATGACCTGGGGACAATTGAGAATCTGGAAGAAGCCAAAAAGAAGTTGCTGAAGGATGTGGAGGCACTGAGCCAGCGGCTTGAGGAGAAGGTGCTAGCTTATGACAAGCTGGAGAAGACTAAGAACCGGCTGCAGCAGGAACTCGATGACCTGACGGTGGACCTGGACCACCAGCGCCAGATCGTCTCCAACTTGGAGAAGAAACAGAAGAAATTCGATCAGGTGATGGCTGCACCCGTGTCCCAGGCTCCTGAGACCCCGCGTCCTGAGGAAGCTTTAGCTCTGGTTTTGGTTTAAGACAACCTTTTCCTATTTAAAAGCAATACGTACTGCTACAGCATTGAGAAAGCATAAAAAGGGAAGTATGAGGCCCATGAATCCTGCACCATGCATGGAGAGAGAATAGCCCCCATGCAGAGTTCTTGGCATGAGCATTGTGTCAGGTTTGGGAGTGTCTCCCCGGGAACATGTGTCTGTATTATATGCAGTGGGCAGCACCCAGGTGTCAACCTGAAATTCATTCATGTTTCACGTAAACCCATACTTCTGGCCTGTACACTCTGTGCTTTGGCTGTGGCTTATTACGTGAGGGCATTGTTGGTGCTCAGAAAGCTTTGCAAGTCCGTGTGGGGATGGTCAGCCTGTGGTGGTCTTAGGGTGAGCAAGCCTGCACCACAAGTGAGGGGCATTCTCACCGTGCCCGTCTGCTCTTGCGCAGCTGTTGGCAGAGGAGAAGAGCGTCTCTGCTCGCTATGCAGAAGAGCGGGACCGGGCTGAAGCCGAGGCCAGAGAGAAAGAAACCAAAGCGCTCTCTCTGGCGCGGGCCCTTGAAGAAGCCTTGGAGGCCAAGGAGGAAGTCGAGAGGCAAAATAAGCAGCTCCGAGCAGACATGGAAGACCTGATGAGCTCCAAAGACGATGTGGGGAAGAATGTAAGTTGCCCATGGCTGCAGGGCAGGAAGGACCTGGGGACACAGGCCCACAGCAAAGCCAACTTGAGCCTTGTCCTTTAGGCAGATAGGGGCCAATCTGTTTCCATCATCTGGGTCAAGGCACATAGAATTCTTTTTTAAAAAAAAATATTTTACGTATGAGTATATTGTCTACACATATGTCTCTAATGCCCTTGAGGGCAGAAGAGGGCATTGGATCCCTTGGGACTAGAATTACAGGTGGTTGTGAACTGCCATGTGGGCTGCGAATTGAACCCAGGTCCTCTGGAAGAACAGTGTTCCTTACAGCTGAGACCATCTCTCCAGCCCCCAAATGTGGAATTCTTGCCATAGCCCTTAGATGTTTATCCTTGCCCTGACCTGCCCTGCCCCAGTCCATCCTGGCAGAGGCATCTCTCAAGAAGGGGATCTCACATCTGCATCACCAGTGGTTATCAAACCCAAACACTGCAAGGTCCCCCCGGTCGGAGGTTTGTGGGAGCTGAAGCTCATATCTTCACCCTCATCTGGCCTTCCCCGTGAGGCCTGAGTGCTTCCTGGAGGGTGTCAATAGCTGTCAGGATTTACAGTCGAGAAAGTTCTATGTGTTCTCCCATGTGTGCCTTCCCCAAGAGTCCCCATGCTTGTTCTTGCCTGCGCCCTCCCTCAGTATTTGAGTGGCAGAGTCACAGAGTGACTCTGGGCCTGCAATTCAAAGATGAGGTCCCAGCCTGGCCCTTCTCCCAGCTTCCATTCTTATTCTGGAAAGGGAGCCCCGTGCTCCATAGCCATCATGACGTGCGCTTTGTAGTCTTACCTGTTTTGTTGGCTTTGAAAAGTGGGAGGCCCACTGTAAAGGGCAGGTGTCATCTGCACGGGGCGTGGGCCATCTGACCACACAGTGGGTGATGGAAAACCACCCTCGTCCCGCTGGGCCTTCTGCATAGAACAGAGGCTGGGTCAGGAAGAGGCTAGCCAGGGCAGACAGAACCTATCAAAGTAGAGGGAAAACGTGGTAGTGGTTCTGTAGTCATTGTCTTTGCTGTAACCAATTCTCACACACTCTTGTGGGTTTTGCTACTGCTGAGTTACCAAGTGCTACTTCCTAATTCTTCCTCTATGAAAGCTAGCCTGACCATGGCCCCCAAAGGGAATGTGTGAGAGCACTTAGGTCTGCTTCAGGAGATCGGGCAAGGGCAGCTGGGTCAGGAGGTGGAGCACTCAGTACAGTGCCAGGCTCAAGACTCACATCTGTGGAAGACATTGTTGAGAGGAGAATCCTGCCTTGCTTTTCGGACGAGGCCCCCTTCATCACAGGGTTGCACATGAGCCTTCAGCGTGAGTGATCTCTTCTGAGGCTCTTGTAGCCTCACACAGCAGACAGGTGCCCTGGCACCCAGTAAGCCGACCCGTGCTTTAGTATCAGAGCCCTGTCACTCTCATGGGACGTTCCAGTGTGAACACAGAGTGCAGTTTAAATCCCGTATCTGAACAGAAGAGCAGCCTCTGCGCACCCGTGCGCACCAATGCTTCCTGTGCCTTAGGTCCACGAGCTTGAAAAGTCCAAGCGGGCCCTGGAGCAACAGGTGGAGGAAATGAGGACCCAGCTGGAGGAACTGGAGGATGAGCTCCAGGCTACTGAGGATGCCAAGCTGCGCCTGGAGGTCAACATGCAGGCTATGAAGGCCCAGTTTGAGAGGGACCTGCAGACCAGAGATGAGCAGAATGAGGAAAAGAAGCGGCTGCTGCTGAAACAGGTGGGTTGTGGGGGCGTGGCCTTCAGAACCCAGCTTGTGCTCTGATGCTGGCAGTCAGCCCTGTAGTTCATGTGGGAAGCATTAGCTGGAGAAAGTGCTGGCTGTTGAAGGACTTGACTGTGCTGGTTTAGATCTTCTCTCTCCAGTGGCATTGCTGCTTGGCTAGGATGTCTATCAGAGGAAAGCCGCAGGGCACTCAGGTGTAGGGAGAGGGAGGGAGGGAGGGAGGGAAGGAAGGAGGGAACTGCCTAGCAGAGAGGTCCCATGGCCTCAAATCACACCCCACCGCAACCCCCAGCAGGCTGAAATCAAGCCCAAGACTTTGTAGACACTAGGCAAGCACCTTACCTACCACTGAGCGACATCCCAGCCCTTAAAAGGTTACAAGGGAAAGAAAAGGGGTGATAATTAATTTTTTAAACTTAAAAAAGAATCTTAGGATTTTTAAATTTTATAAAGAATTATATGGGTATGTACATAGATATGTATTTATGTGAGTGTACATATATATGAGTATGTATATATGTATGTGTGTATATATATTTGAAAAGTTTACTTTGAAAACAAATTTTGGATATTTTAAGTGTCTTTTGGAATTCATGGGAACAAGTAGTAAGTCTTAATTTATATTTAATTTTATTTTACTGATTTTGTTTCATTAATATCAACTTGATTGGTTCTTTATTGTTGGGTAAGTTACACAAACCTGATGAGTTAAGGCCACATTTCTAGTGCCCCGCTTCTGTGGGCAGTGAGAGCCGGTGACCCGGGGCTTCATCTGGTAGCCTGGGCTGTGCTGGAACAGCTGCTCACACGCCCTCACCTACCCAGCAT
>LOEQ01006109.1:82865-93193 GCA_001685075.1 Bramus lutescens
TCACCACCTGTCGTCATCAGCCTGGCTAAAGGCTGTTTGAGTGTCCTGTGGAGACAACCGTCCCAAGAGTGAAAGGCCCCAGAAAGCAGCAAGCACTGTGCCTTACAGTGTAGACAGAAGTTTCTGTCCCACCCGGTCCTTCAGCCATTCAATCCCAAATAAACACACAGAGACTTATTCTAATTATAAACAGTTTGACCTATTAGCTCAGGCTTCTTATTAACCAACCTCTTATAACTTAAATTAACCCATAGTTCTTATCTATGTTTAGCCATGTGGCTTGTTACCTTTTCTCAGTGAGGCAGTCTCATCTTGCTTCCTGTGTGTCTGGATGACGACTGCGTCTCTGCCTTTCCTCTTCCCAGAATTCTCAGTTTGGTCACACCACTTATACTTCCTGCCTGGCTACTGGCCAATCAGTATGATTTATTAAACCAGTATGAGTGACAAATCTTTACATTCTCCCTCAGCATCACAGCCTCACCCCTCCATCCTGTTCTCCAGAAGTAAGTCCCCAGTCCAGCCCACACTGGGACTTCAAGCTCTAACTCTGAAGACAGTCATGCAAGAATCGGTAGACATATTTGAAACCACACTTGAGAAAGTTCATGGCAGTTAGTATACCTAAGGAGTCTCTTGTTACCCTGGACTCAGCAGGCCCAGATCTGTAGCTGGTCACACGGGTAGTGAGAACCTCTCATCCTGGTGGAAGCTGTCCTGCCCCTTCCCCAACCTTATCTTCTGCAGAAGCAGGTGCAGCAGAAGCCTTGATCTCCCCTTAGAGAAGACCCTGTTCCCTCACCGTTTCTTGATGTCACTCAGAGAGCACTCCCTTCCCACAATGGTACAATGCTTCCATTGCAGTGCCTTGCTGGTCACTTCCCAGATCATGACAAGTGATTGCTCAGAATCCCCAGTGCAAGATCACCCCAGTCACTGGCTATCCTGGGTACTCCTGAATGAACGGGAAAGCAGGATCACCTAGGTCACTGCCGCTGTCCCGGGTACTCTTGAATGAACAGGAAAGCAGGACAGATCAGGAAGCTCAGGGCACAGCCCCAGGAACTCACAAGCTGACCCAGCTCCCGTCTCAATGGGATATTTTCAGTTCATTGTGGCGATACAGCCATTAGAGCTGGACTGAAATGATGAAGAGCATTTTTCCTCCACCTCACACAGAGTACAGGTAACTAGTACTGGCCTACTCCTGTGGTGCAGCTGATTTGGGAAAGCCCCAGAATGAGTAAGTGCAGGGAAGTTGCCCCCACCCAGCTCATATTTATCTTGTATCCATCCTCTCGTCATCTGTGCACCGCAGAGTTCCTCATTCTCCCTCGTTGCTGCTGTTCAGATGTGGCTTCAGCCTGGGTCTGAGGCCCAAACCTGAGTGAGCCCACCTTTGGAGCCTGAATCCTGGGTCTGCCAAGCGCACGAGTCATCATCGAGCAGGCCCACCCAGCTCTAGGCGTGCTGGTCTGTCATCTGGGCACCGGCCCGCTGCCTTGTGCCCTCCCTTTGTGCCTATCCCATTTGTTTAATTGAGTCACCTAAAGTGTGGGCCTGAGGTCTTCCTTCTTGGGTCTCCCTCCTGTTATCCCCCAGTAGGCATGGCCTCTACCATGTGGTGGCTTCCAAGACCTTCTGAACTGAATTCAGCCCTTGGATTTTTCCATTAGTAATACAAAGGGACTGCTCGGTGACAGGGACCTCTGCAGAATGACAAGCCCCCCGGCCAAAGTAGCCAGAGCTCAGTGTAATGTAACCCAGCGCTGTCCTTCAGGTTCGAGAACTCGAGGCGGAGCTGGAGGATGAGCGGAAACAGCGGGCTCTTGCTGTGGCTGCAAAGAAGAAGATGGAGATAGACCTGAAGGACCTTGAGGCTCAGATTGAGGCTGCAAACAAAGCCCGCGATGAAGTCATCAAGCAGCTTCGCAAGCTTCAGGTAAGTGTGGCAGGCTCAGCTTCGTGGACCAGGGTCACATGGCCTTAGGAGAACCAAGCATGTGCTTTTTACACAAGATGAAGCTGTGAAGCTGGGAGAGAGAGAGTGCAAGCACCCAACCATCACACTGAGCTGCTGCCCCCTTGGTTATTGGATTTGCTTTTGAGACATAACTGGGGGTGGTCGTCAGGAGGAACATCTTTGCTAGAATTTGGTCCTGTGTCCCTAAACACCTTCAATACTCCTCCACCCAGCCACATCCCCAAAAGGAAGTGGTGTGGCTTTCCTCCTTCAGTGCTGTGAATGTCATCCTTTCAGGCCGCGCCCGTCACCATTCTGGTATCCACAGTTTCGTGGCCACAATGAGAAAGGTTATTCATGATACCAAGTCAGTGCAGGGTGGCCCCTCTCTTCCAGGGCTGGGGATAGGCACTGCCAGGTAAGGGTGTGAACTGTGACCACAACGTCAGGAAAATCTCCTTTAACTTGAACATACATTCAACAACTGTCTCAGCCAAAGCCTTTGTAAATGTCAGTGAGCCACTAGCCTGGCAGGGCTGCGTGTAGACAGTGGCAGGACAAGCACCTGACGGCCAGATACAGTGTGCTTACAACCACAGACAGACAACAGACAAAGCCTCTGTGGACAGCAGGTCTGTGGGTAGTGGCTTTGCTTTCCTGTACTTTCGTAAAGCTGGAGACATGACTGAATTTATAAGGGCACTCGCTGCCCTTGCCCAGGACCCACCCAGGTTTGGTTCACCTGGGACCTGTTGCCCTCTTCTGGCCTCCATGGGTATTGCATACATGTTGTACACACAGGCAAAAAACACATGATTTTTTTTTAGTTTTTCAAGACGGCTTCACTGTGTAACAGCCCTGGCTGTCCTGGAACACACTCTGTAGGCCCAGGCTTGGCTTAGACTCACAGAGATTGACTAACTCTGCCTCCCGAGTGCTGGGATTAGAGGCATGCGCCACCACCATCCAGCTTTAAAGTTAAAATTTCTTAAAGCTGTTTTTATTTTGACTTGATAATTACAAAAAATATTGTTCATTACCAAAAAAATACTGTATTTATTGACAGTTGTTTATTGAGATATGCTCACATACCACAGAGCCTGTTTCCTTTGGTTTGGGGCATTGAGGTGTGTGTTTGTCCTGGGTTATGGAAGCCCAGCACTAATTACAGCCCTCCTACTAATTGCCTTTGCCACCTTCTCACTCCCCATCTGTGCCACAGCCAGTGCAAATGTGGTACACTGGCTCTGTGTGTCTGATTAGCCTCTTGGTCAGTTTATAGAAAGGATTCCTATATAGCATAGGCTTTGTGGCTGACTCTTCATGCAATGCCTTTTGAGGCTTATCCACGTAGTAGCATGAATAAGCACTTTGTGACTTTACTGCTGAGTAGTTCCGCTGCACGGCTGTGGGGATGAAGCAGGGATGTTCATCCATTCAAAGCTGGAAGCACTGGGCAGTTTCTACTCTTCAGCTGTCAACATGTCAAACATGGAGCACTTTACCAATTGGGCTATACTAAAAATGCCTGTGCTACAGACAACTGATATGAATAGTGGATATGATATATATAGTGGATATAATATAATAATAATAGAATATTTCTGTTATGCTAAGACACCGTGATCAAAAGAACTTACAGAGTAATGCATTAATTTCGGCCTCCCAGTTCCAGAGGGTTAGGAGCATGGCTGCAGACACAGGAGCCACAACCAAAGGAAGAGAGACAGAGAGAGCATGCGCTAACTGGGAATGGTGTGGGTGTGGGCTTTTGAAAGGCCTCAAAGGCCACACCCCTTACCCTTCCCAATAGTTCCACCAACTAGGGACTAAATACTTAAATATTTGAGCCTCTGGGACCATTCTCATTCAAACTGCCACCACACCCCCGCCATCCATTTGTGTGGCTATGTGTTCTCAATTTTTCTGATTTTTTTTCTTTCACCTGAGTGCCAGATAATACAATATCTGTATTTAACTTTTGGTTTTGTCTGTTTTAGAGATAGGGTCTCACTGTGTAGGCCTGGCTTCTGCCTCCTGACTGCTGGGATTAAAGGTGTGCGCCACCTGCCAGCCTTGGGATATATTTTAGGGTTTTAGGATTGGGGTATGAAATGGTACGTCATTGTGGGTTTGTGGGTTCATGTGTGCATGTGCACATGGGTACTGAGCTGTCGTGTATTGCCAGCATCTTCCTCGGTCACATGCCACCTTAGCTTTTTCAGTGCCCTCACTGAACCTAGTGCTCACAGTCCCAGCTTGACTAGCTAGCAGCAGGTTGCAGGGATCCTCCTGTCTCTGCTCCCCAGCACTGGGACTACAGGCACTCAGTCAAGTTTGTGGGTGCTGAGATCTAAACCTTAATCTTAGGTTTGTGCAGCAACCACTGTAACCAGTTACCCCTCCAGCCTCTCATTGTGCTTTTGATTTGCATCTTCTTACTAATGGTGTTGAAGCTCTTGTGTGCACACTGCTTTCACATTAAAAAAAAAAAAGACATGTCATTTGTTCCTGCCTGTGTATCTTTTCAGCTGCACTGTAACGATTTAGTTGAAACACTCAAATTTTGTATATGCTCTGGCTATAATTTTTAAAGGCTTTAACTTATGGTTTCGGTTTTTTCTGCGTGTGCATAATGGGAGGGGCTCTGCCACAGCACATTTGTGACATGAGAAGACTGTGAAGCCAGCTCACACAGTGATTTTACCTGGTACTGTGCCACCGTACCAGGGGATGTTTTCTGTAGCACAGGCATTTTTAATTTGGGGCCTGAGGGTATAGTATAGCCCAATTGGTAAAGTGCTGTCCTCGAACGTACAAAGCTCCATGTTTGAGCTCAGTATGATATAAAACCTAGCATGCCTGTAATCTCAGAGCTTGGGAGGTGGAGACAAGATCAGACGTTAAAGGTCAGCCTCAGCTGCATAGCAAGTATGAGGCAAGCCTGGTTGGCTTGGAGACCTGTTTCAGAAAGAGAAAAACAAGCTTTCAATTTTTGGTGGAGTCTGGTTTTCCTTCCCCTCTGTACACCACCAGCTCGGAGGTTGAGTTAGTTCTAGGCTGCTTCTAGGAGTTTCACGCTTCCAACTCAGAAAGTTTGGCCCATTTTGCACCTAAAGCCACAGCTTCATTTTTCTAGGTAGGCGTATCCAATTGTCCTGACCCCATTTGTTGACTGCTGTCCCCCACTGGATCATCTTGGCACACTCTTGTATGTATTTATCCCATGGACCTGTGTGCCTATCCTACCTCACTGTTTTTGTTTACTATAGCTTGTACTGCATTTTGAAATTGGGAAGTAGAGCTGGTAAAGGTTCATTCTTTTTCATGATTGGTTTTTGTAAGCAATTCAGCTCGGATGAGCAAGTATTCTGGCACTCGAGAGCTACAGCTTGGATGGAAAGGTATTCTGGGCCAGGCATGGTAGCGCACACCTATAATCCCAGCACTCAGGAGGCAGAGGCAGGTGGATCTCAGTGAGTTCAGGATAGCCTGAAGAAAAAAAAAAAAAACTGGAAATATATTCTGGTAATCGGGCCAGGACTAGCACAGGTCACAGTAAGCACAGCAGTTTACAGCCCTGCTCTAGGGAAAGGCTTCCCCAATATAACAGCTCTGCTCCGGCAGAAGTGGGCTTCCCCAGGGTTGTTACAACTCCGCTAGGGGAAAGTTTCCCCAGCAAAAGTGTTACAGTCCTGTTTGGCTCTGCTCCACTCCTGTGAAAAGTTGTTACTTCTCTCTGGGGAAAGGAGGTCTCACCCAAACCTCATTCAAGAGGTTTATTGGGAGGGAAGAATCCAGGAGAGTGACACCTCTGCCAGGGTAGAAAAGGCAGCCGCAAACTGAACAGGTGAAGAGCTTATATAGGGCTTCTTAGTGGCGGAGTTTTCCCAGGGAGAAGATTTTTCAGGATGGTCAGATTTCAGTTCCTTGAGCTCAGATTGGCTAGATCTTGTACTCAAGGATTGGTTGGTTTTCTGCTTAGTTGACCAGGGGCAGATTTGGCTTTGGTTTCAGGGCCAGGCTGTATTTCTTTGGCTGGCCCTTTTTCCCTACAGTTTTGGCTATTCTGGCTGGATTCCTTGCAATTCTATATGAATTTTAGGATTGGCTTATATCTCTAAGCAAACAAAGAAGAAAAAAGCCAAGAGGCAATCAGATTTCTAAGTGGTTGGCTGTAGTTCAATTTGCCACATCAATTTAATTCCTCTGGTCATGAATTTCTTGTTTCTTGCTATGTATATATATCTTTAATTTCTGTCTGACATTTTACAGTCTTTGGTGTATGTGTTCTACACGTCCTTTAAGTTTGCATTTAGCTGTCGATACTTAATTTTATGCTTAATTTTGAATACAGCTTCTGTACATTCACCAGCATCTATCAATATAGCTGTGATGGCTTTTTTAGTAGAGCCCCTGAAGATCATGCTATAACACACTAGGTTTATTCCTTTCTTCCCTGTTTCTCATCTTTCTTGTGGAATCAGCTGGGTTGACTTTCCCTTCAGGTTGAGCAGGCGCCTGTGAGGCTGGGCTCCCTACCTGCTGGTCTTTCAAATTAAAGCCTTTCTCCTCATTGCATGCTGACTACTTTATAATGGAAAGTGATTAGATCAGGTGTGACTTCTGCCAATGCTGAGGTGACATGGTTTATATTGATGCATTTGTGCTTGTCACACAGCAGGTGACCCCCTGGTTGTGGTGTAGATTCTGTGTTTTCATGTTACCAGCATGTTTGCTCCTATATTCTTGCAGGCTAACAGGCTGTGGTCTCATGGTAGCTTCGTTACGTCTGTATACTTTTTATGATGAAACAATAATGACAATGAAATATTCTAGATCGACTTTGTATTTAACCCCAGGCACAGATGAAGGATTACCAGCGTGAACTAGAAGAAGCTCGCGCATCCAGAGATGAGATTTTCGCTCAATCCAAAGAGAGTGAAAAGAGACTGAAGAGCCTGGAAGCAGAAATCCTTCAGCTGCAGGAGGTATGTTGTCTTATCGTCCATGTGCTCAGGAAATGCTTGTCCTTAGAATCACTGAGATTAAGTGCATTTTGTCACCTTCATAGTGAGGTTTCCATTCAGACAAATGCTAGCACTCTGTTGCTTGCTTGTGTATACTCCTCTGCTGGCTAAAGGCAGGATAGCTGATTAGTAACTGGTCCACAGCCTTCTAGAATGCGCTTCATTCAGGTCCCAAGTGGAACATCCATCTTTTCCTAAGGTCTCCACGAGTAGCATGTAGTATAGAACTCTACCCATGTGATAAGGCACCCTAGAGTGTATTCATCTCTGTACATATTTTCAAATTTTCCTCAAAAGATAGTGACCCAAAATATTGGCTTGAAAACCATTCATATGAGAAAACAGCAGTACAGGCGTGCAGCAGCTGGGTGAGAGACTGTCAGGGAGGAGCTGAAGAGAAAAGGAGCTCCCTAGGTGGCTGAAAACTGAACCAGACATGGAGCAGAGAGCACAGGTTTACCCTGCACGCCAGTTTTCGCTCCTTTCATGGTTTCTCTTTTATTGTCTTCATGTTTATTTCTTTCCCTTGGGTAATTTTTTTCTTTCTGTGAGGTGTGATGTGCTTGCACCAAGGAGTGAAGGCAGGGTCTCAAGGATGCTAAGCACACATGCTCTCCCACTAAGTAGATGCCTCCTGAGCATGGAGACTGTGTCTAATACATTCACAAAGGACACAAACATCTCTCTCAAGTCCTACTCTTACGCTGTCCCACTAATTCTGATACACAGTGGCTTCACTGTCACTTAATTCTGTATTTTTTTAATTTCTATTAATGGTGTCTTTAATCCATTACTTTAAAAATGTGGCTTACATTTGTTTGTTTTTTAGTTGCTTTCTAGCTCAGCATACCGTGGTCAGTACCTCCAAGGCCTAGAACACGCTGTGACTTGGTGTGGCCAGTGTCTCTGTAGGGCTCAAGGTTAAAGCGTGTGCTCCACAATAGGAGAGAATGGGCAGGAATGCTGGGTTGTAGCCACAGCACACAGTGACAGTGAGACACTCCCTGGTGGCCTTCTGTGTGAAGGGTCTGGTAGCACACCTCCCGTCAGCACCTGTAGACTGCAGTGTGTGGAAAGCATGACGGGAGAGCGAGGAGAACTGATGATGACATAAACTTGTTTAGGAGCTGGCGTCATCTGAGCGAGCCCGCAGACATGCAGAGCAGGAGCGAGATGAACTGGCTGATGAGATTGCCAACAGCGCCTCTGGCAAGTGAGTCTCCGGGCAGCAGGCAGAAGGGACGGGTGTCTAGGAGGTGGTGGCGCTCACCCTATCCTCTCCAGCCATGGCTCTGTGCCCTCACAAAGGCGGGGACAGTCACCTGACATGTAAGCATTAAGTGGGCTTGCTCATCTGTTCCAGTTCCAGTCTAAAAGCATGACCACAGATCTGGGTAGACTCAGGCACTGCCCATCACACACAACACACATGTATGTACACACCTGTGACAGGCCCTGATGGCCTCACACACAACAGGCATCCACAAACTGCACTTCAAGGCCTCACTTTCAGATTCATTGGCTTAGCAAGTAGCCTCCTTAGAACCTTCTCTGATTTTTTTTTTTTTAATGATCATTTCTTTCACCCAGGTAAGTTGCTTTCTCCTTAGGAGTGCTAGAACATGCTAACAGTTTGTGCCAGGGATTACTGTCTCATCTAAGGTCCTGGCTGCATTCTGGAGGCAGAGGTGGCAGCAGGGAAGTCATTGGGAAGTCAGGGGACAGTGTCAGGACCAGGAAGACAGATGTGGGCAGGAAGAGAACCGGGTGAGGGTGGAGCTCGTCCATGGATCAGGGACAGATGCAGGGAAAGTGACAATCAGGAGTGATACTCGGGTCGCACGGTGTGCTGCTCTGCTGATGCCCCTTCCCTGTGCCTAGGTCTGCCCTGCTGGATGAGAAGCGGCGCCTGGAGGCTCGGATCGCACAGCTGGAAGAGGAGCTCGAGGAGGAGCAGAGCAACATGGAGCTGCTCAATGACCGGTTCCGCAAGACCACTCTACAGGTGCCAGGCGGCCTGTCTCCCAGGAGCAGCTATATTGTTTCCGCACAGGTTGTCTGAACCATTTCTCCTCTTCTAGGTGGACACACTGAACACAGAGTTGGCAGCAGAACGCAGCGCCGCCCAGAAGAGCGACAATGCCCGTCAACAGCTGGAACGACAGAACAAGGAGCTGAAGGCCAAGCTGCAGGAGCTAGAAGGGGCTGTCAAGTCCAAGTTCAAGGCTACTATCTCGGCCCTAGAAGCCAAGATTGGGCAGCTGGAGGAGCAGCTTGAGCAGGAAGCCAAGTAAGATGTTCTTGTAGGCCTCCGACTGCCTACACTGTCTGCTGTGGACTGACCAGGCCAGATGGTGACACAGACATGCCCCTTACCAGAAGAGCAGTGCAGGGGCTGCAGTAACACAAGCCCATGTGGCCTGCATAGAAGTCCTGTGAGCTGTGAGACAAGTGCTCAGAGGCCAGGGCTCTGCTGGCCCCTGTGGGAAGCCATCCCATTGCCCCGTGACTTCCCAGCACCACATCGTGGGTGCTCACTTTCCAACAGATTAGAAATGTGATGTAGGGTCCCTCCCTTCTGACAAGTTCCCACCACATGGTGAAAACTGAGTGTTGCACAGGACAGAATGGGCGGGCAGCTACACAGCACTTAGCCTGCCAAAGCTGCAGTAGCCCACAGACCCCCACCCCTTTGGGGGAAGCATGGGACCCAGAAAGGCAGGACTTGAGTTCAAGTCTAGCACCCTCCCAACCCTGCATTCCCAGAACTGCATTCCTACTGCACTGGGCAGGAGCGTCTGCAGGCGTGCAGTGAGCCGGATAAGGCTTTCCCTGGCAAGCTTTAACCCCACCAGACCCAGATCTAGGTAGGAGGGAACTTTCCTGTCTGCAGGGACCTCCGTGTTAGTTGTGTGGAGCGTGGGCAGCAGTCCCAGGGAACAGGATGGGGATTTATTTCACTCCTGCATGGTGTGTGGAGTTTGATAGTCTCATTAGCTCTAACAGCTCCGGTATTACAGTCAATAGTGAATCAATTCTAAATCCGAGATAATCACTTCATAAATGAGGTTGCTTTTATTTTTCCTTTGAAATGATGACCACGAGTCTGTTCACTGTGATTAGGAGGTGCATGCGACATGTGCTGTGTGCGCAGGAACAGACACCGTGTTAAGTGAAAGGAGAGCCTGCTTTGGGCTTCTGGGAGGTCTAAAAAGGCATTCCAATACATATCATTTCCAAAGAGAAAGATTTCAAAACTATTCCCCCATTTAAAATGAATTTCAGGGGGCTGGAGAGATGGCTCAGAGGTTAAGAGCACTGACTGCTTTTCCAGA
>LOEQ01006109.1:93273-108158 GCA_001685075.1 Bramus lutescens
CTTCTGGCCAGCAAGCATACATACAGACAGAACACTGTATACATAATAAATAAAATAAATCTTTTAAAAAAATGAATTTCAAATCTTAAAACCACTGTGGTGATTCTGACAGGGAACGAGCAGCTGCCAACAAACTAGTCCGACGGACAGAGAAGAAACTGAAGGAAATCTTCATGCAGGTTGAGGATGAGCGGAGACATGCGGATCAATACAAAGAACAGGTAGGAGAAAGCCAGGTGGGATGGAGGTCACCACCTTGGAAATGTTTCAGCAAACAAGTCAGAACTAAGAAAATGTTTTCGAAAACTTTTAAGTATGGTGTCTGAACTTCCTTGTAATATCCCATGCTCCCCCCAGTTACGATGAGGAACAAGGCCAGTGAGGCTCTGAGGTGCGAGCCCTGGACTGGATTTTAAAGGAATATTCATTCAGTTTCCTCCACTAAACTGCTTCACTTTCATCCCTAGAATAATAGTTCTTGGGTACAGTCAGCAGTCAGGAAACTGAGTGGAGGGAAGTTTGAGAGAAGGTAAACAGCAAAACCTGGGGATGTGTGAAAAGTGTGTGCCCACGTGTGCACACCCTAATACAGATTACACAGTACTGAAGTGGTCACCAATACAAGCCTGCAATCCCAATAGAGATCAAGATCAGGTCAAGACCACCCCTTGCCTGCAGCCTGTCATCCCTCCCACACACACACACACCTGCAGCCCATGTCTCTGTCTCTGTTCATGCTGGGTGAAGGAACACCACGGAGGGACCATTGCCTTTGGCCCAGACCCTCAGGGCCTTTGCTTCCCTACTTGCCAGCTGTACTCATGAGGCACTAACCAGTACCTGAAGTCTAGAAGCAAAGGTGCCAGAGTGGCTGTGCTTGGGAACAGCCATGCTTCATGGGGGTGAAGGCATCTGGACAGTGTGTTTGTCCAGAGTGCTCGCCTTGTACACAGCCCATCAGTCACATGTGTGGACATGGAAAACTAGGTTGTTTCTTGTATAGAAAGTTCCTGTAGCTTGCTCTGTAAACACTGGCTTTGCTAAGTGAAGGTGTGTGACATCACAAGATGTCATACAGAGCCATGCTGACCCTCCAGGTAGATTCACAGTCTGCCTTTCGTTCATGCACCTCCCCAAGATGGAGAAGGCCAATGCCAGAATGAAGCAGCTTAAACGCCAGCTGGAGGAAGCTGAAGAGGAGGCTACACGTGCCAACGCGTCTCGGCGTAAGCTCCAAAGGGAACTGGATGACGCCACCGAGGCCAATGAGGGTCTAAGCCGTGAGGTCAGCACTCTGAAGAACCGGCTCAGGTAAGTGTTCAGTGACGTGGTGGGCTGCAGGCTTGATCTGGGGAGGCTCCTGTCGATTCCTTGGAAATCCCTGCAGTCAAGAGTTAGGACCTTTGTAGTAGGAGTGGGAGAAAGGAGAGGGGCAGGCCCACTCACTGTGAACCGGACCAGTGGAACACATCAGTCTCTAGTCTGGCTGGCGGCATCCACAGCCTCTACTCCAGAGGTCCCAGTAGACCTGACACACCAGCACTCCTCACTGCTCTGCAGGACAGTGAGGGAGCCCAAAAGCCAGCAGGAGTGAAAGGTTCACACGCATTTCCCAGAAAAGCCAGTGAGCCAGCGTAGGCCTCTGTGTGGTGGACAAAGGCTGCCGGTGTCCTGCTTTTGTGTGGTCAGTAAACCAAGACTTGGTTTTTTAAAGGACTATAAAATATAAAAACAAAGCTTGTTTTGTTTTCTGGCCTTTCAAGGATGGTTGTGGTGAGATGGAGCTTCATCTTAGTCTTCCTTACCTGTCTGTCTATGAGAGGCCTTTCTGAGACCTCCAAGGCTGTGATGCCCCAGGCTGGGGTGGAGAGAGGGTGGAAACTGAGCGTTGTTTGGGGTTGAACAACCCAAGAGCCACGTGCTCTTGTGTATTTCTCTCCCAGGCGGGGTGGCCCAATCAGTTTTTCTTCAAGCCGATCTGGCCGGCGCCAGCTGCACATTGAGGGGGCCTCGTTGGAGCTATCAGATGACGACACAGAAAGTAAGACCA
Source organism: Bramus lutescens (assembly GCA_001685075.1). Taxonomy (NCBI): domain Eukaryota; kingdom Metazoa; phylum Chordata; class Mammalia; order Rodentia; family Cricetidae; genus Bramus; species Bramus lutescens. The sequence continues at coordinate 95,324 of LOEQ01006109.1, forward strand.
GTGACATCAATGAGACGCAGCCACCCCAATCAGAGTAGACAAAGGAGACTGGAGGTGACACAGGACAGGCTGGAACTCCTCAACCCAATGCTAGTCTGCTTGAGCACTCAATGGCAAGCTCCGGGACTCCTCACAGGAACATCAACTATGTCTTAAGGCTTTGCGGCCTGTGCAGACTGTATCCTGCTTCAGACTAGGTACAACGGCCCCCTTTTTACATATACACCTCCACCAGACATGCGTATTAAACAGTCCATCGTTGCATCTGTTTTCCATATTCTCATCAAGAGACCACTTTATGACACATAAGAGGAGATAACCCTTTTTGAAACAAATTCTAGACCCTTTGTTGCCCGTCGCTGGGCCTGGGGCTGCCCCGGGTGTTACTCAGTTGCTCTGCATGCTGTTACTGACAGGTACCTTAGTTCTGCGTCCATGTGGCCCTGACCCCTCAACCACATCCAGTCTCTTAGAACGTTATGGACCTGACCTTTGCCTATCTCATTTCCTTTGAGTAATGATCACTGTCTCTGTGAGCAAACTGTGAAAGGGGCTTTGGAGGCTTAGGAGGGGTGGGCTGGACTGGGGAAGCAGCATCAATTTGGGGTTATCCTGCCCATGTCCCAAGGGGTGTCCCCACCATCTCACGTGAATAGTCTTTGGCCCAGGGCTACTGCGCACAGAGAGGGTGGTGGCCACAACACAGCGAAGGCACCCCAGATGGCAGCCATCACGTGACTTCCATGTGGTCTCCTGACGTGTCTGGCTTGCTGGAATGAGTGAGCCACTGTGACCCTTGGGATGCTCACAGACGTCCTCTCCAACCAGCCAGACCCTCCTGCTGACCTTACAAACCCAGCCACTGCTTTGAGCCCAAAACGGGAACAATGGTTTTGTGTTGGAGGTGTGTTCCAAGTTTGTTAATGAGGCTAAAGGACCTCAAGAACAGATGCCATCTGCCTGAATGTTGACATCCCAGTGGGTGTGTGATCCTTCATTTTTCCTTTTCCCTTCCTTTGGACAGTGTTACAATGAACACTTAGCATTCTGTTTTTGGTTGATAGTTGAGCAAACTGACATTACAGAAAGTGCCTTAGACACTACAGTACTAAGACAATGTTAACTATAGGATTTGCCTCTAGAACAACTTCATGTGTTAAGTTTGACTGTGCTTCATATCATGTACCTCTCTAGTAAAGTAGTATAAACAGACATTCAGTGACAGCAAATCAGTGTTAATGACAAATCCCGATCCTTGGCAATGTGCTTGAAAACACAGACCTTTTGGGTTAAAAGCTTTAACATCTGTTAGGAAGAATTTGTCACATGGGTTTGGAATCTTTGATCTCCCCTGTATGCATTGTACTGGCTGTTGACCACCAGACACCTGACGGCAGATCTTTTCTTGTACTCCCATATTTCTAGACAATGATTTTTTGTAAGACAATAAATTTATTCATTATAGATATTTGCGCCTGCTCTGTTTACTTGGAGGAAAAAGCACCCGTGGAGAACAAACAGACCTCAATAAACAAGAATAATCATGTGAACACGGAATCTGTTTCCTCACCTTCTGTTCTTGCTTTATCATCTGTGACCTGACCGGAGGGGGGGTTACACACACCTGATCCGTGAACCAAGCCCACCACGTCTCTCAGAAACCAGCAAATGCTTGCAGCATTTGGATGCCTGCAAGCAGGGAACAATGGAGGAGTGCCTGGCCCCATGAGTGAAGACTAAGTCAGAATGCTTTTAAGGGGTTCTAGAAGTCAGGGACTGCATGTTTAGACAGGATGCATGCTGGAAACAGATGGGGGAGGAGTCATTGGCTCCCCACAGGCAGCCTTTCTGGTGTGGACCAACTGGGATTGGTTGAGAAGCCCCAGGGGAAAGCACAAGGTGAGCACACCAATGTCTTAGTCCCAGTACCAAGTGGACTTCAGTGTAAGCCTAGTAGGCATGCATACCCACTCGGTAAGGTGCATTTAGGCCTCTTAAACAACATAAGGATGTAGGAATCTGTCCCAACCATGGAAGAAGAAAGGTGAAACGGGTTCTGTGGACCACAAAGACGCTACATAGAAGGAACCACAGATCACTAAACAGTCCCTCACTTTGTAGTTAAATGTAGTCAGAAAAATCTCCATTGGTGTGGGTATGTACATTGAGTGGATTCCTAACCTGCTGGTTTGAAGGCACACTTCCATACTCCCCATGGCTGGAACCTCAGCTAAGATGTCCTATTGCTCTGGTTTGATTTGACAGCCTGTTAACCCCAAAGCCAATGCTGCCAAGGGACAGATGTTAAATACAGAAGGAAGAACACTAAAAAGCAAGTCTTCCTCATCCAGGCTTGCCCCCACCTCCCACATAAAAACAAATGGCTAGATATTAGACTCTGGTCTTGAGAAGAAAGCCTGTGGCCACCATGGGCATCTGAGTTGTATTCTATTGCCTATGTGTTATGCCAAGAAGTGAGCAGAGATCCTTCAACCCCCGTGAGGCTGGAAATTCAGTTTGACTCATTACAGCAGTGTGGTCTTCATTTGTTTTCAAAGTAAGCAAATCAGTGGGCTCCATTCCAACTGACTTGATGTTATGATACCCTTAAAAGATGATATAACCGGTATAGATCCTAAAATGCCCCAGATCTCATGCAGCTCAGTCATTGTCAGTAGGTGGCACTTGGGATGTGGCTGTTGTTTGCCTGCCTCATGGTAATAAGGCTCAGCATCAAAATTTGCAGAATGGCTGTCAGCCACTTAGGAGAAAATTCTGAAGTGACAGGAATGTGCTTTTCAGGAATGCCACATCAACACCACAGCACAAAGGATGATGGGACTGCTTGGGAAAGCATGGAAAGGGCAGCTCTGGGTCAAATGGCAGGCTCAGTCAAGTTCTAGGCGTCCTCATGGTGTCTGAGCCAGTGTGCTGGGACATGCCTTTAGCCCCAGCACTAGGGATGCTAGGGCTACGGACCCAGAGAACCCATCTCAAATAAACATCTGTTGGAAGACACTCAAAGCTTTCAGAGATATGAAAAATCTAAGTGGGGGCTGGAGAGACAGCTCGCTCCTTCAAGAACACTGGCCATGCTTCCAGAAGACCCAGGTTCAATTCCCAGCACTCACATGGTGGCTCACAGCCATCTGCAACTCCACATTCATGGGGTCTGACAACTTCTGGCCTCCAAGGGCACTAGGCCTGCACACACACAGGCTGCCACATTGTTCCTGATGGTTCAGAAGACAAGGGGGCATCTTCTAACTACTAGTGGCTCGGGTTCTGCACACTGCATGGCCCTCCCTCCTGAGTCCAGGGCAGGGACACCTGGGAAGCTGTGTCTGGGATGGCTACTAGGCAGATCAGAGCAGCCACATTGTCTTCCTCTCAGCACAGGTCTCAGGCCAACATGCACAGGAAAAGAAAACTGATGTTATTATTTTGATTTTTCTTTAATTAATTTGGGCAACTTTAGAGGCAATTTTAAAATCTGGAGAGTAAGCCACCAGCACACTTGCCATCACTGATTTTCCTTTTTAAGCTTTAGTTGCACTGGGGTCACTACTGTTCGTGCTCTCCTGGTCATCTCAGCACTGCAAGGCCACACTGCTCTATAATGCTAAGCCACCCTAATCATCCCCTGCCACCAGACACTGAGATTTATTTTACTTAATTGAAGTTTATCGATTTCTTGGGGTACTATCCCAAAAGCAGCTTTTATAGCTATCACACTGTCCGCCCAGACTGACATGGAGAATAACATAATGAAATCAGTGACTTAAAAGTACATATCTTCCCCTCAACAGTGAAATCAATATTCGGACTTTTTTTTTTCCTATCAGAAACTTGATAAACAAGTGTTTCCTAGCTCCATCCTGTAGTGCACTGAGCAGCAGCACTCAGCCACTAAGCCTCACTGAAGTGTATCACTCAGGCCCACATTGCAAGCCTAACATAAGTGAGCCCCACCCTCCTTCCAGGCATCCATCCATGACCACAATCCAGGCAGGATTCTACGTACTGCATGTTAGTGGAAATGACAGTATGACACTGGCTTACAAAGCTCCCGGTCAGTGAAACTCTAAGCTTCGTTCCAGTGGGTCACATCTGCCTCAGGAAAACGACAGCAGAATTCCTGTGGGTGCAGACGGACAGCAGGACAAAGAATCAATAAACAGCAAAAATCCCATCTGATCCCCAACACAGGCACTAACAAATTTGTTCTTTGTTTTCACATTTGCCTTTTTAAGCCAGGCACATACATAAATTTCAGCTCAGGAGGCTGAGGCAAAAGGAACGCCCAGGTCCATACTACACAGTGAGTTGCGAGGCCTCCAGTTTGGGAAGAGAGCACAGTAGAAAAAGATAATGGCCCCATTTCCAATCCTGGCCTTGCTCTGAGCTGTCCCTTCTGCAAACGAGGGTCTGGGAGTGGCTACCCTGTGCTCATTTATGCAGTCCCCTGGCCTCACACATTAGGTTTCAAGCTCTGAGCCAAGAAGTGGACATTTGGGGAGGCAAGATCAGCACTTCAAAAAGGAAGGCTGCCACAGACCCAGCTCAGGGATTTCCCAACCCTGATTATTCAACAATGGCTGGGCCACAAGGAAAGCAGGGACTCTGGGCAACCTTTAGAGCAGTGGTCCTCAACCTGAGAGTTACAATCCCTCCAGGCCAAATATCGTATATTTATGTTACAATTCATAACAAGTAGCAAAATTATAGTTATGAAGTAGCAATAAAAATAATTTTAGAGTTGGGATCACCACAACATGAGAAACTATTAAAGAGTCACAGCGTTAGGAAGGTTGAGAACCACTGCTTCTGGAGAGTCAAACTTAGGCCAGCAAGGACAAAGTATCCGAAGCATTCATTTCGGAGGGCGCTAAGGACGATCAGCCAGTGTCCTCATGGGGTCATGGGAAGAGGGCTCCCCACCAAGAGCCAGGACATATAACACATACTGGAGCCAAAGCAGCATAGTATCCCATCCCCATAAGAACTGCAATAGACAGAGCAATCTAGATAAGCCCAAGGGTACAAAGCCTCAGAACATCTGAGAAATCCCTGGGAGCCAGAGATGAGGACTTAGCTTCACACTTGCATACACAAAGGTCTTCTAACTGTTCAACCTCTGACGTAATCCAATCCTTCCAAAAGCAGTTCAGCAAGAAGCTGAAGGCTGTACAGACTGTTTTCCACCACTCAGGGCAATCAGTGAGATGGTAGAAACAATCTTCCACCACTCAGAGCAACTGGAAGACAGTACAGACCGTTTTCCACCATTCACACACAATCACAGGTGCCTCTTGATGTCAGCCTAAGACAAAATCTCCAAGAACAGACTTCTTGTCATTTGTTAACAGAGTAAGTTTGAAGGCTCATCTTACTTAAACATTTCCTGTTCACTTAGGGATCTGACACCCTTAACTTCCATTCACCTGGGTTGTTTTGCTATTGTTTGGTTTTGTTTTTTGAGGTGGGGGTGGAGACAGGGTCTCTACGTAGTTCTGGCTATCCTGGGGCTATGTACACCAGGCTGGCCTCCAACTCGAACTCAGATCCACCTGCCTCCATCAGCACACTTGTGGTCTTAAGCTATAGCTCCCTGTGTTTATGCTGCTGTAAGCAGGCAGGGCTCAGGAAACAATGCATACCGGCCCCATTTTGCAGTTTCCTCAACACAGCACCTGGAACTTTTCTCAACTGCTAACATCAACCCAAGGAAGGAAGAGTGAGAGAAGCCCATGTCCATGAAGCTCCTCTAATCCCAGCACTGTGGCACACACTGTTGTATGCAGTACAACTGGGGACGAGCTCCATGCCCTGTTCTGTCCTCTCTGCTATCCTGTGGGGTCCAGACCATTCCCAAGCTACCCCGCAAATGGTACACTACTAGAAATGTGCACGAGTAAGGCATGTCCTGCGGCCACAATCTCATTTCATACCTGTTCACATCACTCATCCCATGTGGAAGAAGAGACGTTGAACTGCCTTTGTATGCTCTTTTTTCATAGGACAGCGAGAACCAAATAAAGAAATCTTGGCCTTTTTTTCTGTGAAATTTATTGTTTACACATTAAAAGAATTTTTTTGGAGGGAAGTATCTTCTTTTAGCCACATGATGATACTATACAGCTGCCCAGAGTAGTACACCATCGTAAGTCATTAACATGCCATATGAGTCTGAATAAATAAAAGCTACAAAGCCCAAGTTATATACAAATATCTTAGGCAATAATGTTTACAAACCTATGTACAATAAAACAAATGTAAACAGTAAGTGCAGCATGAGAATAACCAAAGGGTGCAAGGGACAAACACTTCTGGCCAGGCCGCCCCCAATTGCTGGCACCAACCAGTCCCAGAATCAGGCCCCTCAACCCTTCCCAATGCAACTGGATGGACCCTTCAGAAGAAAAAACAAAATGTTCTAAGAGATGTCACTGAACTGAGGGATCGGAAAGCTGGCAAGAAGGTTGCCACCTGCTTCCTGAGTCTGAGGCACACAGAGGCTCAGCCCTGGAGTGCCCAGGTCCCAGATGCCCCTGCCCCCTGCATCTTGTTGCTTTGAGAGCAAGCCTATTTGGAATGGGCTGCTTACAGAAAGTCGGAAGGTACAGAATGGTCTGAACTGTAGGGTAAGATTGGGGAACACATGATTGTGAGCACTAAAGACGCTTGGCAGGGAGCTTAGAAGGGTCTTGTCAACCTGATTGAGGAGAACTTCTAGAAGATCTGCAATGTCCTAAACACAACTAAATCCTATCAGCACAGCAAAATGGGGCTATGAGGCAGATGTGATGAACGGGTACTTCCACATCCAGTGATCAAGTAATACATGTATGTATCACTTGTGACCCACAAAAGTGCAATCATATGAAACCAACGGCACTACGGCAAGAAGAGAAAATAGCCAGTATTTATATCAGTGCAGAGTCCTGGGGATAGGTAGGGCCTAGCAGCCACCACTGCATGCAGCCTGCCCTCTGCCAGCAGTGGAGAGGCAGAAGGGCACAGGGCTGGACCCAGATACCGAGGGACGAGGCGTAGGTGTCCTGGGCTGCTGGAAGAGGGCAGGGGCCCCACCTGGAGGCCAGGCACTCACACACTGAGAGGCAGCATACCGGGTGCTGAGGATGGCCGCGAGGAGCCCAGCCCAGGAGGGGGAGGAGCTGGATCGAAGCCGTTTACCGCCCTGTGGGGTGATCAGAACAGCAAGGGAAGAAGAGAAGAAAAAAGAGGCTCATGTAAAAATCACTCTACACACAGGAAATTAGCTGCTTTCTGTAACTAGTTCTCTCCCCTGCCCACAGTAAAATCCTGAATCCCAAGTGGTTGCCCAGAAGGCACTAGTGATAAAGAGAATGGATAGACAGTTCACAGTTCTGGGGTACTGAGGCCACGCACCCCTTTCTAGGCAACTCTGTCATATGGGCCACTATAATCACATTCCTGATTTTTTTAAACCATCAAAAGGTCAAAATGTCAATAGAGAGCTAGTTAAATATACAACAAAACAATGAAATATAAATACAACTATTAAGAATGTAACTTACAATATTTTTAATAGGAAGGGAAAATATTCAGCATGTATTTAATGATACAAGGAAAAAGAAGGAAGCTAACCAAACTGCCTATGTTTAGTGTGATGTTAAAAAAAAGAGAAGAAAATGCAAGCAGTGTATAGCCTAGATTCTATTCCATTCCAGCCTTTTACACAGACACAATGGATTAATATCGTTAAGTCTAGATTGAAACACTCTTTAGACACACACACATAAATATACAACGTGTGGATTATATTACATATACACATATATGTAATGGAATCATCTATATCATAGAAGGAAATTTTAACAAAATGTATTCTCTGGGTTGTAGATAAATTTTACTAATTTATACTTTATTATTTTACAAATCTATTGCAATACTAGTATCTCAAGAAGAAAAAAATTAATGTTTAGCAAGCAAAGCCAGATAGAGTTGGGGTTTTTTTGTACCTATACACGGCAACCCAGCTCCACACAAGCACCAACAAATCAGGCACACCCAGCAAGGTGAAGAACACCCCCAAATCCACCCACCAGCATGCAGCCACAGGAAGCGAGGGGAAGGGAAAAGGAGAGGGAGAAGCATAAGATCTCAGGAGACAATTTCAGTCCCAGGCGAATCCATCCTATTAGCAACACTGAGGGACCACACCGCACCATTCTTGTCCACCACTGTCATCCACTTGCTTGTGGAAGGATCCAAGGAGTCAAACACAGACTCACAAAGAGACATTCTCTAAAAAGTGAGTCACATGTTCCCTGCAAAGACCCCTGGTTCATAAACAGTCACCAATGGCACAAAGAAACAGACATGCAGAAGGTCTCGATAAAGAACCCCAACTAAATTCAGTAAACAAGAGTTCATGTATCAAGAGACTGAACACAGCTCATACCTGGCAATCAAGCTATACACAGAAACCAAGAGCAGTGGTCCAACTCCCCAGCCCCGGCCCATGCTTTGTTCTACTTCTGTGCTAAACAGCACTTTTCTCTCTTTACATCTTCCCCAAAAGCTGCATGCCTATGCTTCTCCTGAGGCCTAGGACCACAGTCTGTTTCCCAGGACAGCACTTGCCTCACAGCCCCATCTGTAGTTTGCCTATGTAGACCCAGAGCTCCCAATACTCTCCAACAACCACAGGAAGAACTACACAAGAGACCTAGTGTCCAACACATGAACCTCCATCCCTGTCCTTAGCAGGGGCAGGCAAGCTACACTACAGAAAGCCTCCAACTCATCACACAGGGGCACACTGTAGGTTGCCAAGAGTCAACTGGGATGTGCAAAAGCAGCAGTCACCAAGACAGGTCCACACAAAGGAACAGGTGCAGGACAAAATTAAACGTACTTTAAAGTAGCATCAAGTTCATTTCCACTTTTACAGAGGAAATCAAACCAAGAGAAGATCCAGTCATTAGCCCAGGCTCACCAACGGAGCTACTATTAGTGACTTGTTTAGCCCCAATTACCTCTGGGTATCCCACCCCTTCCCAGCCTCCTCTATTCACAGGCTGCTCAGGAGCCCTCAGTAAGCAGCCACTTCCATGCTCCAGGATGCATGTGGGTCTAGTGGGTCTAGGAACGTCTCTGTGTGGTGGGAGAATTCGGAGGTGTGTTGGGCAGAGGGTCTCACCTAGCACTTCTTTTCTGAATCAGACGTAGGAAGTTAAAAGCAGAAGAAAGCCAATCACCTCTGGAGAGGCCCCTTCAGGAAACTGTAAAATTTATTCAATGAAGAAGGTTCCCAAGGAGAAAAGCCTTCAAATATACTAGGTGCAGATGCAGAGAAATAAATGCCCAGTGAGTCACACAGAGTTAAATGAAGGGCATAGGCAGGAATAGAGACAGCCCTGGGAATCAAATATGCAGAAAGAGGCTCCAAGCATGCAATTAGTGAACTCACACCCCAAATCTAGCTAAGGTAAAACTGACTTCAACTCCAGAAAGGCGCTTTAGCAACAGAAACTGCATCTCTGTGGCCAGTCAGGAGGGCTATCATCTAATAGTACAAAAAAAACAAGGCTCAGTCTGTCAAGCAAGCAAGATTAAAGCTCCTGAGAGGGCAGGCAGTAAGGAGGAAGGAGGGCAACTTGAGCTGACTCGCAGAACAGGACAGAATGGACATCCAGAGCCAAGTCTCCCTGTGAGTACACAGGACACGAAGCAGTCCCAGGAAGCTCCAGGTCTCTACCCAGGTTATGTCAAACAGTTCAGAAAGGGAAGGTAGAGTCTACACACCTCCCATTTACCACCCCCAATTTAATACGGAAACACAAAAGCGAGTGCAGAGCAAGTGAGTTCATTATCACCAGCTTCTGAAAGGGGGAAAGGACACAGAAGGAACCCTGTCCCATGAAGACAGTGAGATGTAATCCTGGAGCCTAGTATCACCTCCAACCCTCAACTCAGACACTACCCTGCCCTAGAGCAGGGAATGCCACCAGGCCAACTCTCACAGCCATTCAGGACCACGACACTAAGATTTAATTTTGCTGAAGTGGTATTTCACCCTTGCCAAGCTGGCTTCAACTCTTGAGCTCAAGCCACCTTCAGCCTCAGCCACCTAGCTGAGCCCACAGGCACACACTCCTGGTGGGCTGTTGTCCCTGCACACAGAACTAACAGCAATGGTGTCATCAAGTCAGACAGGACATTGAAAGCTCACTCATGGGCTAAAAGTTGGTTAAAGCTGAGTCAGCCCCACACAGTTAGTAAACCAGTGTGTTAATGTGTCTTCCACCACACAGCATCAGTAAGACAGAGAAGAGAGCACAGCAAACAAATTGAGTTACCCATGAACAACGTGGGAAATATGACTTTTTCTTGCCTAATAAAAAAAGGAAAAAAATCATTAAAAGGCAATACAAACACTATTTTTACATCAGGCCCTGAAATGAGCCCACACCTACCTACACACGACCCAGAAAAGCCTGACTGGTTGGCCCACCATCTGTACCATGTGCAAGCAATACATATGAAACCAGATTAAAGTTATGGAAGAAAAAAACGTTTTAGAGCAAATTCAAGTAACACACAAATTGCACACAAACTTAGTCTGGAATATAAAGAATATCAGTGGTGGAGAAACTAGGGTGATCAGGCACAGCAGCCTGCATCTGAGGGGCTGGCAGAAACCTCAGAAGGCACTCCTGGTTCTAAGAAGTCCTCAAATAACCAGAATCTGCAAACACTTCTGACTCAGTCAAGGCCATAGAACCAGTTTGGGTGTGTGCAGCTTCAGGTGGCAAGGCTACACTGCCTCTGAAGGATTCAAACAAAATGAAGTAAACACGTTCAACCCTCCTAAGAAAATCCCCGACTGTCTGCAGTCACACTAGTGAGCTACAGCAGAGACTGCTCAGGAACGGGGCAGCAAGGCAAGCGCCACAGCCCAGGTTCACATGCTCAAGTCCCAACTCACACGTCCCTTTTTCTACAAAGACTGGCTTTTCTTTGACAAATCAGAATATTAACAGTGTATCTACAAGTCGGGCTATTTGCCCTTTCCTCTTACAGTTGGTACACGACCATCTTGGATACCTAGTCAATAGGTTAAAAAGCCAGGGTGACCACAAGACAGCCAGAATGAAAGCAAAGCAGCAGAAAGCAGTAGCACAGCCAATCCTGCAGAGCAGTGAAGAGAGGACTCCTGAAGCATTATCAGAGGTTAACACTGCACCATGTATCCACAAGCCACTTGTTAAATAAAGACAAGAGACAATCCAACTGTTGGCAGAAACAGGACAACATAAAATTTTCGTAATTTAGACAGAACACAAATAGCAACTATCTAGTTCTGTCAGGAAGCACATTCTCCGTTATTCAGTTCAGGAAATAGGGGAAACAATGCATCTAGCTGTTCCTGTGGGCAAGAGTTTGGGTAGAATTCCAGTCACTCCTTTTAGTTTACACTGAGGCGCCACATCCAAGGGCAGGTTCATCATCTCTGAGCGATGCCTGCCCTGGAACTCTGGGATGGGAGGCAAATACCAGAAAGCAGTACGCCTGAGTGAGTTTATTCTTCCCTCACTATGACTACCTGCCAGCACTTTCCACACAAACGCCCCTGCCTAACCAATCCATCTCTGGTTCTAGGACAGCCAGGGCTAGACAGAAAAATCCTGACTCAAAAATAAAAATAACACAGTAGACTATATAGAACAATCAGGTCTTCCATAAGCAAGCTCTAACTACTGTTCCTGTATTGTTGGTGGTTTTAAAGCTGCCTATTCCACTCACAAGACACAATGGCAAGGGACGATGAGCACATCAGCTGCTGTTCCAGGAACAACTACCCAAGGTAACATGGTCAACAGACTGATTATAGGTCCCATATTCCTATATTAAGTCACATCCATAACAAGAAGATAACCAGGCATTTTAAAGAGAAAACAAGATAAAGTAGAATGAAAGGTATTGGCAATGTAAATCAAAACAGGCCAGTTACCAAGCAATATTCAAAGTGTACTCTTGTAGATATGCTGCAAGAAGGTTCTAGCAGACGCATAAAAAAATCTGCTCTGACATGTCTGCAAATTAGCTCTAAAGAATGACAAAATCATGCAACAGCAGAGAACTAACTTTTCACTGCACACACTTCTATGCCACTTCTTCAAGCCTAAAAGCTTTTTAAAATTTAAACATGATACACACACACACACACACACACCTCTTCCCTTTTGTTTTCTTTTGGTTTTTCTTTTTTCTTTCCTTTTTGAGACAGTCTCACTATGCAACTCTAGCTGGCTGGAAATTCACTAGGTACACCACGCTGACCTTAAATTCTGATCCATATGTGACCCAGTGTCTAAAGACTTCAGGACTTTGTATTTTTCCAAACTATTCAAATAAAAGGTTTGCTGTACAGTCTGAATATAAATAATTGCAGTGTTCTCCCTTTTCCTTAAAAGAAAATTTCCTGAGTTTCCCAGAAAGCGGGCCCACCAGAGCCCAGCACAGGTGCATTTAAGAGTCTAACCCCAGGACAGACACTGCAGATTCCAGGGGCAGCAAACTCCTTAGGGACCAGAAGACAACAACAAATCTCTATCCTCTGGGATTTGAATAATAAGATGATCCCAGGGAGCCCAGCAGTGGTGGTGCACATCTTTAATCCCAGCACTCAGGAGGCAAAGATAGGCAGATCTCTGTGAGTTCAATGCCAGCCTGGTCTACAGAGGGAGTTCTAGGACAGGTTCCAAAGCTACAGAGAAACCCTGTCTCAGAAAACAACGAGAGAGAGGAGGGAGAGGGAGAGAGAGAGAGAGAGGGAGAGGGA
>LOEQ01006110.1:12165-24417 GCA_001685075.1 Bramus lutescens
TTTCTTTCTTTCTTTCTTTCTTTCTTTCTTTCTTTCTTTCTTTCTTTCAAAAAAGTAGAAGACTAATAAAGCATCTTTGATTTAGGTCAACATTTCTAATTTTTTTCCTTCATTTTTTAAGTCAGAACTTGGTTTAAGTTATAAATCAGACATTCTTTCAGAGTCAATGGATTTATCATTCATAAAAAATTACTTGCAAAAACTGGTCCCACCACAGGCTCCTTCAGAAGGAAAATCATTATTTAAAGCCATTAATAAAGTGTTCTCTTGGAAAATCAAGGGGGAATATTAGCATTTTAATGCTCTGAGAAAATACTAAAATAAGAAAGACTGGCAATTTCTCTTTAATCAAGGGTCTCTCTCTCTCTCTCTCTCTCTCTCTCTCTCAGTGGCCTGGGACTGTTATGTAGACCAGCTGGCTTTTAGCTCTTAGTGACTTGCTTAATCTCAGCTTTCTGAGTGCTGGAATCAGGGGTTAAATGGGTGCACCATCACACCCAGTTAGAAGAGACTTAGTTAAAAAGATAACTAACTCAAGGTATACACACTGTCCAAATCTTAAACACTTTTCTAATCTAAATGAGTCAGGAGAGTAAGAATAGCTTATAATTAGTGGCAAATATAAGAATAAATGACTCTGTGCTGAAAAATCAATCAATTAAAGAATAAATATTAGAGTGTAGCTCTTTTTAATAGCAGGATGCCAAATAATATGTATAAAGAAGGATGGGAGAGTTAAAAAAACACCGTTAAAATAACTGATTTGAGCAAGAGTTGTGAATGGAGTCTAAAACTATTGCGTTCAACTAGACGAAAGACATGTTATTTTTATCAGCTCAAGGTACAACTCCACTGATTACTTAATTGCCAGAGCAGGAATTTTATCAGTGTAGAAACTCATATACTTCCAAAGTTAATCACAAGGAAACATTGTATGAACCCACATTTAGAAACATAATGGAGAACTTGTTTATGCCTTTCAAAGAGTACCAATGCCACAAAAAATAAAGTTAGTTAAGATTCCGATTCAGATTAGTGACTAAACAGAAATGGGACTAAGTTTAATTTATGATCAATGGATTCTTTGGGGGAAAATTGGTGAATTTAAAACTTGACTGTCTTAGGTAAGGTTACTATTGTTTTGATAAATCATCATGACAAGAAGCAGCAAGAGGAAGGAAGGGATTGTTTGACTTCTTCCACATCACCATTGATCATCCACAGAACTCAGCACAGGAACTCAAGCAGGGCAGGAACATGGAGGCAAGAGCTGATGCAGAGGCCATTGAGAGGTGCTGCTTAGTGGCTTGCTCATTCTGCTTCTTACAGAACCCAGAACCATTGGCTCAAGGGTTGCTCCAACTATAATGGTCTGGGCCCTCACATATCAGTCACTAATTAAGAAAATGCTCTCTAGCAGGCCAGGCAGTGGTGGCACACACCTTTAATCCCAGCACTTGGGTGGCAGAAACAGGCAGATCTCTGTGAGTTCAAGGACAACGTGGTATGCAGATTGAGCTCCAGGTTAAGCTCCAAAGTTACAGAAAAATCTTGTCTCAAAAATCAAACAAAAACAACAACAACAACAGAGAGAGAGAATGAAGTGGGGGGAAGAAAAGGCCCTCCAGACTGCCTACAGACTGAAGGCACATTCTCAACTGAAGTTTCTTTCTATATGATGACTCTAGCTTCTCAAACTGACATAAAAGATAGCTAGGAAAATGGTTAATGTATTAGAAAGTAGGATCAGGCTGTGATGGCACCTGTCTTTAATCTCAGCACTCTAGACACAGAGATAGCAATTATCTATAAGTTGGAGGCCAACCTGCTCTGCAGAATGAGTTCCAGGCCTACAAAGGCTACACAGAAAAACCTTGTCTGAAAAAGCCCCAAACAAAGTAACCTAATAATTAAAACAGATATATAACTTGGAAATATTTGGTGTAGCATTCTTTAATTTAGAAAGCTTACTCAAAAGAATCTTATCTGAATTGGAATGAAGACTTCAGGAGTACATCACTCAAGCCCCCAAGTCAGTAGGAACAATAAAAAGATTTGGTTCAAATGACCCAATAATAAATTTGGGTTTTAAATTTACTTACATAAGAGCACTTGATAAACTGCACTGGTAAAACTGACCTCCCTGTAAAGAGAAGTCTCTGCACAGGATTTCAGAGTAAACATTTTCTAAGAGGAGCAGACATAGGGTAAACCCCTCCAATTTTAGTGCAGCTTTAGTTCAAAAGAGCTATTTAATAGGGAAGCACATGTGAGCTGAAAACGACACTTGGATGAAAAGAAGTATTGCATGTATGTTGGCTTGACAGGAGATGAATCCATCCGCTTGAAGTCCACTTTCAGAATTCAGCTAACCAGAAGCAAATTGTACACTGTGAAATGGGCGCATTGTCTTGGAAGGAAAGAAAAGATTTCATCAAAGTGGGGTGTGAAGGATCCAGGTGAAGTTATGTATTTGTGACTATAGCCGAGACTGAGATCACCCATAAGATCTATGCAGAAGGCAAGCCTGCAACTATCACAGTATGGCAGGCACCTAGAGAAAAAGAAACAGTCAACAAAAAAGATGTTCCATATTGAGTGCGAGATGGAAGTTAAACTATTGTCTGCTTTGGAAGAGAGAGTTGGTGGTGAAGTGGTGATTCATGACTTCATCCTTTGGTTGTTCATCTGGCTTTTCAGTGTTAGCGTAATGTTCTTAGAAGTCACAGTCAGCTCATCCCTTATGCCTTCCATCTACTACCCGAGTTTCATTGGTGTAGATTGTTCATCCCTCCCCCATTGGGAACTATAGATTTGTCTCATACTTGAAGACACAAACTGCTCATGAGCCCAAGTGTGCTACCTTTTAGTACAATTTTTGGTTAAGCAGCAGAGGCACAAGGGGACATTTGTAGCTTTTATTTATAATACTATTATTTCGTAATTTGTAAAACAAGATAAAAGATATACTTTTTGTATCACTGTTATCATGGAATTTTGTTTTTCTAGGATTTTAAATGTTTACAGAAGAATTGAGTCCTTTATCTGCACCCCCTTTTTTTTCCATGGTGGGATAATGAATTTTTCCAGGAGGACTAATTCTGAGGTAGGAACAGAATAATTTCAAAAGAATAAATGTATTTATTAACAAATGAGAATTTGTTTAGAATTTAATTAAGAATGCTATCAAGTCCTATATTCCTTATTAAGCTTAGATGATTCAAGAGTATAGGAAATATAATTATGATTGTAGAAATGTCAATTTGCTTAGAATTCACCATTTTATAAGATGAAACAATAATGTTCAACATCCCTTTCCTATTTAAAGTCTTTATATGGTGTATAATTAAATTGTACCTGATTTACTGTTTAAACCCTTTCAATCTGATACATACAAAAAGAAATATATCTGGTTTCTGGGATGGAAAACTGCATCTATGAAATTGTAAACATAAAGGAAATTAAATATATAGCCTTTGCTATGTGGAATCCTGTCTATTATATGTTAAGCAAACAGAACTGCTTGAAAATGAGCATACAGATTGGCAATAGGACTCAGTGCTAGAGTGCTTACCTAGCGTCTTCAAGGCCCTGTACCACCACACATCTAGGAGTAAATGTATGGAAATTATTTAAAATAAAGGTGGGTGCTAAACAATAAGAACAATGAAAACCGCGTGTGTATTGCAAAATCACAGCTGTAGATAAACTCTAAGAGATATTTCGGTACAGTGACCCAAATATTGGTCTATGCTATTAGTCAATTTAGACTACCATCTAGAGGAAGCAGCAGATGAGTCAAGGACGGTGCTTCTCTTAGTCACTAGGGTGCTTGCTTGTTCTGTTACTATCTGGTATTTACATGGCCCTGCCCACACTGATATCACCCAACCGACATTGGTCCATGTAGATCTCATCACTTCCTTTCTTCATATTTGCACTTGAATTCCATATAATTCTTTGTCCCTCTGGTTCTTCATCAGAGTCTTCATTTGAAGTACAAAGCCCTTCCCTCGTAGTCTTTATGGCTTTAACTATTTGTTTTCTTCTTTATGCTATATGAATTCACTCTAATCCTAAGAGTGTAGTTTGGATACCATTTTGTACTTGGTTATTGAATAGTTGCTAAGAAATAAATATGTTTATTTTACTGTAGCAAAAGAGAGATTTTAAACATCCTGAGGGGCTTTAGGCATGAGAAACAGAAGAAGTTTCAGACTCAGTTCTAGTTGAAGAATGTCTCTTCCTCAAAGTAACTTACTTTCATGTTTTTCCTGTATTGTACTGTCAACAACCCTCATGACATCAGAAGCTCTTGATCAAAAGCTGTTCACTGGGTGTCCTGAGAATCTTTCCCTACTTAGCTGCTTCAGGACCACTTAAATAAGTGAGACAAACTTAACACCCAGTGATTTCATTGGAAGTTACTGTAATGAACATCATGCACTCAACTTGCAGCCATTCGACATATCCATTGTTGTGAATATTGGAACGTATAGAATTGAGCTGCAGGTTAATAGTGATTAGGGTGCAGAACCACAGGGTATTTTAAATTCCATCATAATATCCACATAGCTGGATACCACAGTGGAAATGGAGATTGGGACTTCAAAAGAAACATGGGCTTCTTCTGCTTCCAGACACAAATCTTGGTCCTGTCTTGTTCTCTGACTGTTAAAGGTTGTCCAACTGTCCATGCCCCCACCAAGGAGTGAGTGCTGCTCTATGGCAATTTGCTCTGAGCCAGTAACAGTCAGAACATAGCCATCCAGAGGAATGTTCACAGACATGGGGGCAGGAGCAGAAGGAAGGAGTCCCCTTTCTGTCCTATGAGCAGTTTCTTGGGGTCTCTGCAGACACAGTAGCTGCCTTCACAGTGCTGGCATTAATGGCATGAACCACAACAACTTCTTATCAGGTCAGTTTGTAAATTGCCACGGTGTTTACAGATCGTTCTGAAAATGAGATGTCACGTGAGAGAGATCCTGGGGTGCAGCTCTTGAAATGAATTCAATATGAAAAATTAAGGTGATGTGGGGTCTTAATGCAAGTCAAAACCTATGTAGAATTGTAGACGAAATGAAGTTATTGCTGTATATTATGTTATCATGGACCTGGAACATTTATATCAATCATTAAGGCTAGAGGATGAATTTATATAGGGGTAATTGATGAGACACATTAAAAAGAAAAGGCAATGTAGATAATAGATGAGGAGAGAATAATACCCCTGGTGTTTGGCCCTGAAGCAGTCCTCTGGGTCATGGTAGCTACCAGCCAGGAAATTATTTTCAACAGTGTGTGTAAGAAAATCCTGAGAGCCATTTCCTCTAGGCACCCCGAGCATCCTAAAGCCATTACAGGTGTTAAAGACACGTATGGATTTTAAAGTACCACTTACAGATTCTAGGAGAGAAGGCCTGTGTGGCCCGTTTTACTGCCACATAGTAAAAATCTAGAGTCCTATTTATTTATTACTGATCTGGTGGGAGAGATGTATCTTAACTCCTGACAGGTCTTATATGCTTCTGCTATTTGTTGAGAAACGTCCCCCCCCCCAGTAAATCTTCATCCCAGGAGTTGTGTTTATTTGGCACTAAGTTAAAAGGAAAGGATGTTGTTAAAAAAAAAAAGGGACTGCTTTACTGTTCGTATTAAATGGCATCTCGGTACCTACTGCTCCTAAAAGTCAGTTGGTTCCACCTCTGAAGTCTGTCATCAAAGGTTAATTCAGGAACTATTTGAGTGTACAAATAGATACTTTTTGTCTAAAAATATATACCTGAGTGAAACGGATGGGATTTTGGACAACATTATTTATTTTCTCTTGATGTTTGTTATACAATTTCTACCATATGCTAATTTAATTTTATTATTTTTTCTTTGTTGGTCATAAAATACTTTCCACTTCTTATCCTAGAGGTATAAATGAATTTTACAGAAGAAAAAAATTTCTGCCAATAATGAGTTCTGTCTACACCTATATATACAAATAACAGTATTTCAAATATGAGCAAATGATGGACTGTCTGAAGCAGCACCAGAAGGTTGAGCAGGTTTGTAAGAACAAATTTTTCATATTTTCAAGCTACAGTACAGAGAGCACACAAAAAGTTAATGCCATCCAAAGACATACTAACTAGTCCATTCTTTCTCTGGAGAGTGATCATTTCAGTTCTAAACTCCGGTCTCAACTTTTGGCAAACAAACCCTCAAGGAAGCTGTATTGTTATGGTTTCTTGTAATAGTTTCTTGTGAGGTGTTTCTCCACTTCCTTGTTACAGAACAATCAACACAACACTCCTTGAATTAGCAGTTTGAACCTGGAGCCCAAACAGAGGGTCTTTTCTAGAATGTACAGATGTGTTCTTGGAGGTGACACTAACTTCCCCAATCCTTTTGGGATCTAGAACAGCTCTGGTCCACACATTTTTAGCTCAATGTTACTTCTATATGAAATAAAGACACTGGACATTAGAAGAAGCGTGTTTGAGACTAGCCGGGAGAGTTAGTGGGCTACCTTCTAGGGTAGACATCCCTGGAGTGGGTAGCAGTGGACACTCAAAACTGCAGGGCAGCTCTGCATTGAAAGCGGCTGTGTAGCTCTTTGGATTAAAGGGCAGGTTTGGTGCTGAAGTTTGTGTACATTTCACACTTATTTAGAAAGCAGCCCTTTAGCTTTACCTTCTAAATCAGCAGTTTGTCCTCAAGCTATGGGTCGAGACCCTTTTGGGGTTGAACAATCCTTATACAGGGGTCACCTAAGACTGTCAGAAAATACAGAAATTTACATCATGATTCATAACAGTAACAACATTACAGTTATGAAGTAGCTAATTTTGGGGTTGGTGTGTTACCACAACATGAAGAACTGTGTTAAAGGGCTGAAGCACTAGGAAGGCCGAGAACAAGCATTCTAAACCTTCACTGGCAGCATCGAATGATATATCTTGTCCTACTTAGAAATTTTTCTTTCTCTTCAGCCTTTATTTTAGAAAGATTATCGTGCATCTGACATGGGATTCCCAGGTGGTAATGCTCTGAGACTGAACAAAGGATGGTTGACCTCCGTGATGCTGAGCAGACTTGCACAGGCTTGGGCTCTCTTCCTTTCTTCTTCTTTTTAACATTTCATGTGTGTGGATATTCTGCCTGTACGTAGGTCTGCATATCACGTGTGTACTCTGTGCCCATAGAGGCCAGATAACGGTATCTAGTACTCTGTGACTGGAGTAACCGATAATTGTGAGTCACCATGTGGGTTCTGAGAAGTGAACTCATGTCCTTCAGAAGAATGGCCATTTCTCTTAATCACCCAATCTTCTCTCTAGCCCAGGTTTGCCCATTCTAATGGATTCTCGTGCTCAAACATCTAACAATACTCACATTTTCTTGCAAAGGTTTTGCTTTTAATCTCCCACCAGTGAAGTTCTCATAAGAATTCAACTTGTGTCAATGGAAGAGGCAAAAACTACAGGGCAAAAACTGTGCATGAAATTGAGGCTGTGATGGCTCAGTGGTTAAGAACACGCACCACTCTCGCAGAAGACCTGAGTTTGCTTCCCATAATCTGTGTCTAGTGTCATACAGCTATAGCAATGTCATCTCCAGGGTATCTGATGCCTCTGGCCTCTGAAAGCACCTGCACGCATATGCACACACAGAAAGATACATAAAAGAATAAATAAGGCAGTGAGGATGGGAGAAGGGAGAGAATGGCATAGAGAACAAGACTGGGTAAGGAAAATGGAATATTGTTAAATTTTCATTTGTAGTTTCACTTCCTGAATGTGAGATTTTTATTTTTCAGTGCTGGGGAATTGAACCCAAAGCTTTATGTATCCTAAGCAAACACTCTACTACTAGACCAATGTGAGAATTTTAAAAGAGAAAAGAGACTAGACCTCATGGTAACAGTGTCATCTGCTGTGGGACAATGGTCTTTTATCCTGTCACTTATATTATTTTAATAAAATGATGACTGACCAGTAGCCAGGCAGGAAGTATAGGCAGGACAATCAGGCAGGAAGTAGAAATGGGGCAACAAGAACAGGAGAATTCTGGGAAAAGGAAAGCTCAGTCTGCAGTCATCACCCAGATACAGAGGAAGCAAGATGAGAATGCCTTACTGATAAAAGGTACCAAGCTACATGGCTGACACAGACAAGAATTATGGGATAATGTAAGTTATAAGAGTTAATAAGAAGCCCAATGTAATAGGCTAACCAGTTTATAATTAATGTAGACCTCTGTGTGCTTCTTTGGGACTTAACGGCTGCGGAACTAGGTGGGAAAGAAACCTCTGTCAACAGTCATCATTTATTTGTCAAACAAACTAGGCCACGATACTTACATTTAATGACACTGGTTGCCCCATGGTTGGTGATGACAAAGTGCACTAAGCTGTTCTGAAAAAGCAAACCACTATGATAAACTGTCTAAGACATGAGCATGATGAAATAGCACATCCAAAATTACACTTCTTTAGTGTGAGGAAGATTCTCTGTCAGTGGTTCAGAGCCTTTGGTTTGGTCTGTTTCAGCTTTTCATGTGACCTTTGAGTTAGTAAGCCCCTTCACCTATGAAGTAGAAGAGCTGGGCTAGACCACGTTGCATCTCAGTGGATTGTTCTGCTGTGTAAAGACATTTTAACAGATAACAGCTTCCTTTATTATTGTTATTTTTGAACTGTTAATTTTTTAGTGGTCTGAGATATACTCAGGTGACAGTCAGTGGCTTTGGTCAGTCAGTCTGCCAGGGAATAGATTGCTGGGTTTTTGTGAAGATTTACAGATTTGCTAATTGGCAAGCTGTACAATTCTTTGCAGGAAGTGATTCCACAACAAATATTTGAAATCCTATTTGAAATACTTCTTCTTTATTTCTGCCTAGGGGATTTACGTAAAAGAATTAAAAAGATGAACCTTCAGGTAGATCTACCTCTAGGTCTTTATGAGCAGGAGGGAAGGTTATGGCCGCTTTTCATTTTCTATGAGAATGTCAAAGCTTGGAGCAATAATGGAGTCTGGAATTGCTCTTCATAAAAGTGTATGAAATTATCAGTAGAATAGAAGGGCAATGCAGCAGGTGAGATCAGAGATATAAAAATAATTTTCCTGTTATAGAGGAGTTTTCTTTCTCTAAATGACATGCAGGGGCTAATCCACGCTCATATCCATGCTAGGTATCTATCTGGTAATATATTTCTTTGCAAATAACTTCATTCTGTATTATTGGTGTGATAAATTCTCCTCTATCTGCAGCTTTTGCGAGTGGTGTGTCACCTGAGCAAAGTTACTCCTCTCAGTGATGTTAGTGGTCATTCACAGCCCTTTGCTCCACACTATGGATGAGGCACTTCATGAGACATAACTTCAAAAAAAATAATAAACTTTAAAACTCTCTCAAGTAACCATGCAAGAGAAATGGGGATAAGGAAACCTAAGAAACCCAGCCGCAATGCCTCTGAGAAACTAGCATTTATCTTACCCTGAAAATGTAAATTGAATAATAATTTCGTAGACTTTAAAGCCAGAGCAGTTGCCTGAGGTCAATATTAAAGGCAGAGGAAGAAAAAAAGACACTGCGCTTAAAATTCTGTTAGAGAAACCCGAAGACGTTGTCAGATTTCCAAGGTTTTCGCTCTGCAGAAAAAGGTCTGCTGAACACATGCATGATACATTATACATGCAGACATGGTAGGAGTTTATGGGTGATGGTGGAGGGAGCAATTATGGACTGTTGTTCAGAGACAAAGAAAAGGGAAAGAGAGAATTGCATTTTAATGTCACAGATATTTCAAAGACAAGCTGATAACATTTTTGGAATGAGAAGGAACGGAGTAGGAAAGAAAATACAGAGCTGTCTCCAAAGACGCTAGCTCACAGCAGAGAGCTCTCTAGATTGCTCTCTGGAGAATGGTCTTAGAGTCAGAAAGAATCATTGAAGACCTTGCACTTAAATCCTCCCTCTGCTCAATCTCTGTGTGGAAATGTCACTTTTCTGTGTTCTTTCCTCTTCCCTCCAATATCAGACTTTGTTCTTTATTCCTTTTTAGAATCTCATATTCATACCAGTCCCTTACTTTAAAAGTTGGTGAGACTAATTCAGTGAGTTTTTATGTGATGACTTATATTCATAAGCAACAAATACTTCTCCAGATTTAGGTGTCAGCAATGGACTGTACATGAATGGATCTTATTATGCTAGCCTGTACTTGCTGTATTTTTGACCTCCTAATACCAAAACTACGTTTCTGTGGGTCAAAGGCATGATGCTAGCTGTTTGGTGATATGTTAATCTGTTCCCATGTAAGCATGAAGGTGACAACTTGCTGCAGATGAGCAGCAAATTTAGAGATAGACCTACCTGTTTCTATCATTTACTCATTACCGGGACTTTGAACTTTATTTAAAATCCAAACTTTACGCGGACTATATACACATAAGCAGTTTTAGGTGGACTCTGTGTTATAAAGAAAACAAGAGAGGACATGAAGTTGACAGGGAATGCAGGTGGGTGTGGGAGAAGTTAGAGGAGGAAATGTGGGTACGTGTAAATCTGATCAAGATACACTGTGACACAGGTATGGAATTCCCCCAAAACACATAAATATAATTTAAAAAGGTGAAACTTCAATTTTTCCACCTGAAAGAAGGGTTTGTAGTGTTTATATTATGGAAATGTTGAAAATGATCAAATGAATGCGTCTCAATCACTTAGTACAAAGCCTCGTAAATTGCAGAACTCAAGCCAACATCACTTTAGCAATCCCAGAATGCTCTAACTGACACTAACCCCAGTAAAAATGCCCTGATAATAAAGTAAATATATTGTATAGATTATGCCTTTGCACAATTGTAGACTAAAACAGTATACTAGCAATGCAGATGGATTGATCCTTAAACTGTTAGTCGTATCTTGGTGGGCAAGGCCGCTAACATTTCCCACCCATTTTCTTTCTTATCAGCACCTGCTTCTTCTAGTTTTCTTGCCTCAGGACCATAAATTTCTTCCTGAGTAGCAGTTAACCAATTCCATTCCATTTGGTTTTGGCTTTTAAATAACCATGGACTATTATTTCCAGGTGTCCATCAGCTAGGCATGCAGGAGGGCAACTTGGAACCCACTAATCTAACTAGGCTGTTTCTTTCCTCTATTTCATCATCCCCATTCCATATTCTGCATTTCTGCCTCATAATTAGAAATCTTATTTGTCTTTCCCATTGGAAACAATGACAATGACAATATTTGGAAGAACAAACAATCTGTAATATATGTAGAATAAAATGTTGTTAATTTTCTTCATAGTTATGTGTCTTGCTTTTTTTCTTTAAACATAGGCTGCTGGGTAGGGAGTTAATTTGGTCATAGGTGGGAGGGAACCACCTCATTGTGGTTCAGGTACCTCAAAACTGATGTCATTTATTATAAGCATATTTTTTTTTTTACCATGGATAGTAGAGTGCCTCTAAAATAGCTGAGGACTGGGGAGCATCCACATGAGTTTATTGTTCTGTAATGCAGGATTTTGAATTTGGCATCTATGTGGTGTGGAAATGTAAGCATTTTGGCTTTGGATGATGAGTTTTAAAGAGATGATGACATCTTGAGAGGTTGGCCAGGTCCTACCCTGGAGGTTTGGACCCTTAAGAAGAGATTTATGACTTAAGCCAACTGAGAAACAGACAAAATCTTGGTGATAGCTGTCCATGACATGCTCCCGGGTGAATTTCTTGCACTCCATAGTGATTTGCCAGCAGATGTTTTCTTGGTGTATGCCCTCCTTAAAGAAAAGGCTGACTCAAGGGATTCATGTAAACTTGGGAAATGAGCCCAAAGAGCAGAAGCGAAAAACTGGAAAGTGTAAAACTCATAAGAGAAAGAAATTCCATGCATTCATCATAGAGGTGATACACAGTGCAGTCTCGAAAAAGGAAATATGGTTACATCCTTGGGTGCCCAACTGCACTGGCCAACAATTGATCCCAAAGAATTTCCTTACAGCTTGTTATGTCTTACTAGAGCTGGTTATGTGATTTTTTTCACCTTTCTTGCAGACAAGGTGAGGAAAGCAAGAAGAAGGAGTCATGGATCTTACAGCTGGGAAACATCTGGGGGAAAATGTCCCCCAAAACTCAGGAAGTATGAAATACTTAATTGCTCTTTCCTTTCTAGCCAGTTGAATTTTTCCCTCTTTTCCTTCCCTTCTTCCTTCCTTCCTTCCTTCCTTCCTTCCTTCCTTCCTTCCTT